>JAODXP020000008.1:2754862-2794862 GCA_027497455.2 Sardinella longiceps
CAACAAGCAGCCTGTGGAATGTTTTATTGCGGTCTATAGACTCGAGATTTTAGCATCACAGGCATTTTAGCAGTAATAGGCATTTTATGATGTGACTTACGATGTGATATGTGATTTTTGCAGAGTTACGTTGACGGTTCCCAGTACGCTCACATGGCCAACAGAGAACTTGGATCGCACGACAGCATTTCTCCTCCCTACGTCAACTCCAGACTAGCGGGTAAGGGTCAAAACTTCCTCGCCCTGTGTCTGCTGTCAATGTGTGAGTGTGGGACTGAATGAAATGTATGAGATGACGGTAATATGATATGTCATTATGTATGATGCTGCGTTGAATCACACTTGTGTTGCCTTCAGGTTCTATGAAAAAGCTTGTTGTAGTGTATCAATACACTCCAAATCATTTAATATCAAAATCTTCTCCGATGTGAATGTGCAAATGTAGCTGCAAGACGGATGATATGCAGACTTTTAGAAATCCTGGGCATTGCCCTTGCTTGTTGATGTTATCAGGCTGAGTACACAGTTGGAAATGCACCTGACCTTGGTGATTCTCAGGTTTATTTCAAGCCTGTTAAATATTCCTCACCTCTCTCAGTGTGCAAGGTCCATAGAGTCCTCAAACTTGTGCCCACACGGAATGTAGTAGAAGGCAGGTCAGTGGACTTGGCTTTCCTCAGTATCACCTCCTTTACTCTCTCTCTCTTTCTGTCATCTCTCTCTCTCTCTCTCTCTCTCTCTCTCTCTCTCTCTCTCTCTCTCTCTCTCTCTCTCTTCCTCCTCCTCCTCTCACCCTCCCTCTCTCCGCCCCAGCAGTATTTGAGCGCGAGTGCTGCCGAATGAGGCGGTAAAGGAATGAATGCGTGCAGCGGTGTTCATTTACCCATGATGCCGCTGAGCAGAGCGGAGCGGAGCAGAGCTGCGCTGTGCTGTGCTGTGCCCGTGGCTCCAGCGGCCTGCGGCGGTCGTGAGCAAATGGCCACTGACACAGATAATCTGCCTTTGACATGAAGGCCGGCGCCTAATTAGGCTTGACTGGCTCCATGAAAAATGTAATATGTGAGCTTAGAGTGGCATTTTCAGCCTCCTTCTCCCCTCACTCCCTGCCCCTCCCCCACCCATCCGCCCTTGCCTTAAATGATACATGGCACTGGGCAGCCAGGGTGATGGGCAGGCTGCTCTGAGGCAGCGGGGAGGAGATGATAGGACCAGATAAACTCATTCCTCCAGTGCTGCCACCACCACCACCACCACCACCACCACTACTCAGCCATCCCTGCCGTGGCTTTGGTTAAGCCCAGGGCCCATTGAGGAAACGTCAGGCGCACTATGCGAGAGCCCCTTATAAGGCGTGCAGATCGGTGCTGCGCGAATGCCAGCAGCATGTGCAGATCAAGATAACAAAGGTGTTGTGATGGGAACGGGCTTTGACTCGCCTCCCTCTCTCGGCAAACGGGAAGAGCACGAGCGAGACGCAGGGGGGGAAAAATGTAAGTGGGAGAGACCAGTGATCTCGGAGATCGATCATTTGTTTGGTTAGTTCCTTGTGACTCTGGTAATAGGCAATTTGTTTGTCCCGTCTTTAACAAGGGAATGCGGATGGTCCTGCCAAGCCCCAGACAGCGGGGCGGACTGGCCGTTGCCTGGTTACGGTGGTGGCTGTGGGGGCCGGAGGCGGGGTCTGGGTGAGCTGACGTGACTCGGCCTTGTTGATGTGCCACTGGTCCACATTCGCCTTGCTCTGCCTGCCAGAGGGAAATGGCCCTGCAATGAGATTATACCTCCACAAAGCCACACATCCCTATGGGTACCCAGGCCTGTGATGGCTAGAGAGAGAGAGAGAGAGAGAGACACGGAGAGATATATACTCACATGCTCACAATTGAGGACCATAACAGCAATGAAACCAACCATCAAATACCTGAAGCTGTTTGAAGTCCAAAACAACGGAAGGAGGGAAAAAAGGAACGTGATCCTTCCATCTGGTGTTCCCTTTGTTTCAAGAAGAGAAAGGGATGCTTTAGCGAAGCCAGGAAGGGAGAATGGCAACTCATCAGACATCACTCAACCCTCCACCCCCCCCCCCCCCCAATAAAAAAAAAAAAAAAAAAAAAACTTCTTGCTTCTGCGGCAACAAGCGGACAACAGGTCCCTCTGCTTTGAAGAAAACAAACAAGGATTTACGATTGAGGCGGACAAAGAGAAAGTTTTGGACCGGGAGAGGCAAAAGACGATCAGAGACCGAGCTTGAGAAAGGCATCGAGGAATGTAGTGAGAGAGGGAGTGAGAAAGAGAGAGAGAGAAAAAGAGCGAGGGAAGAGGAGAGAGAAAGTGTGATTGAGTCTGGTCTTGTTGTTGGAGTCTGGGGGTTTGCATCATCTTCATTCTGCTCTCGCTGCCTCAATCTTCTGTGCTAATGATAATATTAAGGCTGCGAGACAGAGGGAGCTTGCTATGACAACTTCAGTCTGCAGCTGCACTGGGAAGGAGGGGGGGAGAGGAGGAGGGAGGGGAACAGAGAGACAGAAGAGAGAGAAGGAGGGAGGGAGGGAGGGAGGGAGAGAGGTAGATGGAGAAAAAAGGGAAAGGGGAGGGGAGTGTGTGTGGGGGAGAAAGAGGGGAGAGAGAGCGAGAGAACACGAGGAAGCCACCAGGCAATCCATCCAAACAGTATAATTATGTAAAGGGTGTCTTTGCTGATTCCCACATACATAACTTTGCAGATTATGGTGACATCCTTTAAATAATCAGCCAGGGGATTTGTGTCATCTCCCAAGCTCGCACAGATTAATCCAGCACACTGCCTCCAACACTGCTCTGTGCTCAGGGATGACATTTTCAATGGCTCTCCGTCATCTCTTTTCCTGTCTCCCTCATTCTTCCTCCCTACCCTTCTCTCACACACTTTTTTTTTTCTCTCCCCATCTTTTCACTTCCCATCTTTTCTCCTCTGTGATTGCTCTCTCTCTCTCTCTCTGCTCTCCTCTCTGACTCTCTCTCTCTTTTCTTCCTCTCTGTTTAGCTCTGCTTCTCTCTCTCTGCCTGCCTCCTGTCTTATGCCCCCCCTCTTCGTCTCACTTATCCTTCTCTACTCATGTTACTCTCTCCATTTTTTGCTTCCCTTTTTCTCTCTCTCTCTCTCTCTCTCTCTCTCTCTCTCTCTCTCTCTCTCTCTCTCTCTCTCTCTCTCTCGCTCTCTTTCTCTCTCTCTCTCTCTCTCGCTCTCTCTCCTTCTCACATGCACTCTCTCTCTCTCTCTCTCTCACCCAGTGTCTCTGTCTCTCTCTCTTCCCCCCTCTCTCTCTCTTCCTCCCTGTTTGGTGGTGTCCCCACCGGAGCGTCCCTTCCCTTCGTCAGAGCATCCCTCTTCCAGCCTAAGTGTCAGCCCAAGCCCCCATGCTGTATCCACCAGAGCCGGCTGTCCCATCACAGCTGCCATTAGCCCCTCTGACAAGCCATTCATTACTTTCACAATTACCAGGCAGCAGCCGCAGCAGTAGCAGCACCGGGGCCGGGTGGGAGGGAGCAGCTTAGTGCCAACAGTAATATTCAATGAGTTGAAAGTACTTTGGGATAAAGTGTTGATTTATGGCGTGTTTAGTGAGCGAGTGTACGTGTGTGGTTGTAATCAAACAGAATCTTATTCAAACAAGCCCTCACTCTCCGAAGGGTTTGTCTTTAATGTGCAATAGAGCTTTCCTTGAGTGCCGGGTCGGGGATGGTGTGTGTGTGTGTGTGTGTGTGTGTGTGTGTGTGTGTGTGTGTGTGTGTGTGTGTGTGTGTGTGTGAGTGAGAGTGTGAGAGAGAGAGAGAGAGAGAGAGAGAGAGAGAGAGAGAGAGAGAGAGAGAGAGAGAGAGTTGTGTGTAGCCTATGAGTACACAAGGCACAGACTACTCTTTTGGGAGTGAGATCTGTGTGCTTGAACATTCGTGTTTGATGATGGTGTGTGTGTGTGTGTGTGTGTGTGTGTGTGTGTGTGTGTGTGTGTGTGTGTGTGTGTGTGTGTGTGTATGTGTGTGAATTTGAGGGAAGACTAAGAGGCTCTCTGTTCTGGGTTGGGGTTTTGAGGAATAAGAGCCGTCTACAAGCCAAGCAGGTGCAGTGCAACTAACAAAGTGTTCCTTTACTGTCACCAACATGGCAAATGAACTGTGCCAGAGTTATGTACTTGTAAGCAAGTTTGCTCCTTGGTAGGCCTAGTTAAGAAATGGGAGTTTTCAAAATGGTATTCTTGTTGTCTTCAGCAAGCTGTAAGTTTTTTTTTTCCTTTTATTTGGCTACTTTGTTCCTGTTAATTCAGCAGGCATTTTTATCTTATGTTGAGACAACATTTTTTCCCTTAAGGTCAGTCATGTAAATCTGCTGACAGTCACGACGAGCTGTTTGATCATTTGTTTTTGCTGTTGTGAAGTAATGTGATTGGAGGGGAAAAAAACATGTCTGTTTCTCTCAACCATAGTTGCCAACCAATTAAGAACTTTGATTGATAATTAAATTAGTAAACTACAATGTAGGGAAAAGCACTCCTGAGCAGTAAGCCTAAATATTTTTGGTTCAAGTGAGAGATTTGTCTTTTATTTGCTTTATAGAATGGCATGACATTTACCAATATTTTGTGTAATTCGGCACTTCGCCAACTGTTTTGTTTCTACTATTATAGCTGTTACCAGAACTACTACTATGAAATTAGATGTTATTGAGAAAATAGCAGGCCTGTCTCTGAAAGCCTTAATAAAAAACATTAGGCATGTTTGATGTTTTGCTTTTCTATTGGCAGTAATTCCCTCAAAGTACCGTTAATGTCTTTTTCTTAAAAATTTAAAAATTAAAAAAAAAAAAAAAACATATATTACTTAAGTAACAAACACATAGTCTAGCCCATTGTGGTTGAATGGCTCTCTCTATTTGGTGTCTCTTGCCTATCTGCCTTACCTCCATGCTTGTGTGTGTGTGTGTGTGTGTGTGTGTGTGTGTGTGTGTGTGTGTGTGTGTGTGTGTGTGTGTGTAAATGTGTGTGGGCAGCTGGGAGGGGGTCGGTCTGGAGCCTGCGGATTCCCCTCGTCGGCCCTTTCCTCACCTCCTCCAACCTAATTAACACATGCTGCAAGGCCGTGCTCTCCCTCCCTGCCACAGGGCTGTGCTGTCCATCCTGCGGTGCCCCTGCCCAGCCCGCGCCACCTTCCCGCCGCACCAGCCCCCCGCCCGCCTCCGCTGGGGCAGTGCCAAGGTCATGCCCCAGACCTCCACTGGGGGTGTTCAGAATAAACAAGTAGAAGAAGGGGAGAGGAGGTTAAGGATGGGACACAACTGTCACTCCCATTCCCCACCCCCATCCCTCCCTCTCGCCCTCGCTGCTGCTCTTAACCCTCTTAGGTTTGAAATTCAATAACACTTGGAGCAGAATTGTACTCGGGCCTCCAGGGAAACAAAAGATAATTCAGTTCAAGCTTTCTGTTGTGTTTTCAGGCCGACAGAAGTAAAATATTATTAAATGAACGCAGACTCGGCCCTGCTCAACTCTGCTGTTAGAAACGAAACGGGGACTGCATGCATTTAAGGTTTTTCAAAGATGAGAACCTCTCCCTCGAGTGTTACCGGACTTCCATTTTTGTGTGGGCAAAATTGCTTGTGATTATTATTCTTATTTTTAATTGCAGGTGTATAGCCACTATTGTGCGTTGTTAAACAAAAATAATTAGCCCATTGTGTGCTGCAGATCGTGGTGTTGGCATGACGTGCCATTGGGGAGGGCTGGCAGCTGGCATGTGCCAGGGGAGATTGGTATTCTGTAGGCATCCCATTCCTGTGAGAGTGCGGCTGATTGGTGGAGAGCCCGAGGGCACGCCTCTCATCCCTAGCCCACTCTGGGCAGCCAAACTGGGCCATGCCTGACAACGAAACCCCCCTCCACACACACACACACACACACACACACACACACACACACACACACACACACACACACACACACACACACAGCTCAAACCCCCCTCCTCTGACCCCCACTCACAATCAGCCTGACTTCTGTCCCCCTTCCCTCACAAATACCCCATCAATTTTTAAATGTAGGATTTATTTATTTATTTATTTATTTCATTGTTTTCACTTCTGCCTTCCATGTATTGTTTTGCACCAGGCATTGTAGTAGGACAATGATTTATTAATGCATTATTTATTTACGTAATAATTTATTGAGTAATTCCTTGATGGTTTGCCTCTATTTAGGTTGAAGTTGTAAAGTAAGGCTGATGCATGCATTCCACAAAAAAAAAAAAAAAAAAACATTTTAAATGTTCCTTTGAAGAGGAGCGCATGAGCAGAGAGGCAGATGAATGAGGGAGAGGAGGATGGAGAAATAGCAGGAGGGATAATGGCAAGAGGGAGGAGTATAAGAGGAACAGACAGTGTGAGCGTCAGTGTGTGAGACGGCAAGAGAGAGAGAGAGAGAGTGTGTGTTACAGAGAGGGTGCATGAAAGAGAGAAAGCGTGAAGGAGAGCAAGAATTTGAGGGATGGAGAGAGGGGGGGGGGTGAGTAAAAAAGAGAGGGAGCACTAGAGAGAGAGAGAAAGAGAGAGAGAGAGAGAGAGCGAGGGATGGGTCCGGCGGGCCGGGGCTCTGATGAAGACGTCAGGCAGGCCGTGTGCAGGCAGCCGAGAGCAGAGCAGAGCTCCAGATGAGGGCTCAGGGGATCAGGGCCGGGTCATTCATGTACGACCATGTGTATGTGTGTGACAGACTGTGAAATGGTGCGTTGTTGCGCGGCTGCGCTGCACCTGGGCCCTTCAGCTGTGATTGATTGGTTTGGTCATGTGTAATGGCCCCATCTGCTGTGTGTTGTTTTTCTTTTTTACTTATAAACACTGTTCCCAGCGGCTGAGAGGAGATGAACTGTATTTTGTCATTTTTCCCCCTTCAAAAAAAGAGAGAAAGAATGAAAAGGGGAGGGTGAAAAAAAAGTGAGGGGTGGGGGGGAGAAGAAAAGTATCATGAAGCTTTAAGCCAGTAACTGTGGTGGTAGGGTCCCAGTTCATTTTTTTTTTTTTTTTGCGGAAGGTGTGTACGTGTATGTGCATGCGTGTGTGTACTCGCATTCGTGTTTGTGTGAGAGAAAGACCTTCCTCTCAGTGGTGCTCTGGTGTGCTAGCGCGCGCTTTTTAATGAGGAATAAAAATCCTGGTGAAGTGTTTGGCACAAATCTGCATAATGACTTTTATTGCAGCGAGGAGTTTTCTGTAACAGAGCCAATCCGTAATTAAAGCCGCTGACATCATGGTGTTATAATTAAGCGTGGCATTAATTAAGCTTGAATAACCATTTTTTTGGGGAGAGGATGGTTGTGTGCAGGGGGTGTGGTGGTGGTGGGGTCCCTCTGGTGTTGTGGGGTTAAGTCACAGACCCCCATCACCCCCCCACCCCACCTCCACCCCTCTCTCACTTCACCTTCAGCTACTCTACCATCACGGACACCAGGGCGGGACGTTCACTGACGAAGGCTCTGAAAATGTGACACTCTTGGGCCAGTTCTTTATCTGGAGTGAAAGTGCCTGTGAGAGTGCATGTCTGTATGTATACGAGCGAGGGGGAAGTTTGCTTTTTTCGGCCGACTCCATTTTGTAAATGCTGATCGGATCCACGCATTCTGATGGCTAATTGCGCATCTCAGAGCATCGACAGCTGCATTCATCATCATAAAATGTAATAATTAATGACATTCCAACAAAGAAAAATATGTAAATGAGAGCTCATTAGCATTTTCATATTCAGCTTCGATAATGCTTTTGCTGACAAGGTTGTAATTAATGAAAATTCATGTCGCAGTCAGGAGATTGGATCGGCTTCATTCCGCACACAATTCCCAAATGCTAGCATTATGGAAAACGGGGAGTGCTGCCAACTTTTTCGGAAAAAAAACTAAAAGCACCCAAATGCAAATGAGGCGCTGGCATGATGGTGGGATTTAGGAAAGGGGGGCTTGGGGGAGGGTGGGGGGGTGGGGGGGCTACTTAACCCTCACTTGTCCGCACGAACCTCGCTTGGAATAATAATGACAATAATCTGCTTAGATTTCTAACTATCTTCGTGGACAAAACAAACAAAAGCTGAACTAGTGAATCAGTGGAGCATGTCATAATGTCAAAATAAAACTAAACATGACATTCTGTAAAGGTTGTGGATCGTTAAAAAAAATGTCGGCCAGTGAAGCAGAAATATGAATAGATAACGCTAGAAGATACCGTTGATGATGACTGCACTGATAGAGCGAGCTTCATAGATAATGCAGAAAGCCAAAGTGGTAGATTGACTAATAACTAGCACTAATGAAGCCGGGCTCTAGCCGAGGAATGCAGAGCTTTTTCTGTGGTGCACACACAAGCAAGCGCTCCTGGAAATTCCACACACCTGTCCAGAGAGCAGAAATTCAAGTCAGTGCCTCACTCCGACAAACAGCAGTGTTTAGTCAGCACACATGGACAGAGAGAGTGTGTGTGTGTGTGTTTGAGAGAGAGAGAGAGAGAGAGAGAGAGAGGGAGGGAGGGAGAGGCGGTGCGACCTGTCTCTTTGAGAGTTAGGAGCTCTCACAAAGAAAAACGCCAGTAGTGGACTCTCCATCTGTTCTCCAGAGAAGGAAGAGTGTACGTGCGCCTGCATCTGATGTTTGTGTGGGAGAATCACTCTACATGATCGGAAATAAAATGGAGCACAAAACCAATCGTCTTTTTTTTTTTTTTTTTTTTTTTTTTGATGACAAAAAATCCTGTTTTTCTCCATCTCAAATATCCATAGCAACCATTTTTTTTCTTTGCATTGTTGTTTCCATGACTTAATTCTTTTCCCATAAGAGGGATTAATTAAGCTAAAGAAAGCATTTTTGTTTTTAAAACCCACAAATAGCATATAGTGTATTTGTGTTTGTGTATGTGCAGAACCATTTTGGTTTGTGTTGCGAGCCTTTTGGGGGGGATCTGAGAGGGCTCGGTGGTCCCTTGGCTCACCCTCAGTGCCCAGTCAGCCCGAGGAGGAATCGAAAAGCCCCCCGACATCCACTTGAGCCCCGCCAAGCCAGCTCACTAGGGGCCTCCCGCAGGTCTCACCAAATCACACCCAGGGCTAAATATACCACCTGCTATTTTTCATCACACAAAATGCACCCAGACCCCAAACAGGAACCCTCTGACTGCCTTTCTCTCATTTTCTCTTTCCATCATATTCTCTCTGCCTCTCTCTCTCTCCCTCCCTCCCTCCCTCCCCCTCCCTCTTTCCTCTATCTGTATAATTTTTTTTATTTATATTTTTATATTCTTTTTTTTTGTGTTTACCATTGTTATGTGTTCCATTGAGGTTTCATATTTGTACACTTACAGTATATCCCATTTGTTTATGCAAAGTATAGTAGATATATTTGCTCATTATTTTCTTTAAAACCTAAAAACGGTTTTGCTTATTCAGAATGGCTTATTATTTTTTTTTTTTTATTTCAGCCATGACTGAGAATTGTTCAGAGAAAGAAAAAAAATGAAACAAATGAAACCGAAATGAAAACCCCCCTCTTGCTCCCCACTGGGAGGTAAAAGGGGACTTAACGCAGGGAGGACTGCAGAAAGAGAGGAGGTTAATCCATGGAAACAAAAGATTACAGACAAGTGCTTTGTTTTATAACCTCTTCAATTTAGCCGCATAATCCTTGAAAGTGGTGTGCTGGATGTGTGTATTGTTTTGTGTGTAGCAGTGTGTAGGTCTGAGCGGTTATCAGAAGTTTGTATGAAGTGTGATATGGAGATAGGGTAAGGGACTGTTGGGTCCTCCCCATCCCCACACCTCGGCTGATGGTCCCACCGCTCCCACACACATCAAACCTGTACCAAGGTTTTAATCAAGTGACTCAAATTCACTAGCTGAAATTTCTCTACAATGACTTAAAACCTACTTTCACAAGTGAATATATTTTTAATGACTGTCTTCTTGCTGGTCTTGTTTTCCATGTTGGTTCCTTGCTGGGAGATTTTTTTTTTTTTTTTTCTCCTGTCCATGTTAAATTGCATTGTTAAAGTGCCATCTTACATCAGATAACAAGCCGGCTCTTACATCTCTCTCTTTTCAATTTAGTCTCATAACAAGGAAATGACAAAAAAAAGTGTCCCTTGTTACTTCCAGGGGAGTTTACACCACCGCTCGTGGATAAACATGAACAGTCAACCATACACACAAGCACACAAAATCACACACTCCTCCTCACATGCATATTGAATGCTTACACACACACACACACACACACACACACACACACACACACACACACACACACACACACACACACACACACACACACACACACACACACACACACGCCGTAAAAAGTAAAATAGTATTTAGTGGTGTATTGAATGTGGGAGGCGTGTGCCCACACGGAGAGGCTTTTGTGTTGCTTGAAGACTGTCCCCCATTTCACCTGTTCCACCTGTGAAGACAAGACCCTCGAATCTCATAAAATCACATCTTTTTAAATAATTGATAATTAGGCTATTAAAAATGAAAGACAGGCATGGACATTAGTCATTTTCTTTTTATCTGTTATCAAGCAATTATGTTATTATTCAGAATACCCTATTTGTACCCTATCAGTTTAAAATATTTTGATAGGATATTATAATTTAAAAACCTTAATTAGTCCCCTTCCTCTTTTGATTTATTCCATTGTGGCAGCATGGGCTTTAATGCCCGTTGTCTTATCCGCGCTTTCGTAGAATACCACTGGCTTTGGACTGGAGTTGTGCAGTGGATGGATGCATTGCTGACCCGGGCACCCCATTACCCAGCAGCCTGTGCACGCCTCTGCCAGCCAGCGGAGACTGGCACAAACAAAACAGCCGATAAACAAAGCTCCTCACCTAGATTATCTCCAAAGCTCTTTTGTCGAGTGGACGTACCCACCACTGTCTGGGCCCCTTGCACTGGCAGCGACGGCAGCCGCTGTCCCAAACTCACTGGGTTGGCATGGAGCACACGACTCTGCCAGTGGAAAAGAGAGAGGGAGCAAGTCTACGGCAGAGAGCGAGAGCGTGAAAGAAAGCGCGAGGCTGATCCAAACTGGGTCCCCCTCCTGTGGGGCATCTGCCTGTGGTTTGTTTCTCTATTGTGTGTGTGAACGCGGCTGTAGTAAACCACCAACAAATCGGCAGGCTGTGGGCTGCCTGGGCTCCGACGTGAGACGGAGCACACAAGCACAACGCTTGCACTGATCAGGCTGCCTGCCGTGTCAGCATGCACACCGGCCATTTTTGTACCAAAGTGCTAAATTCAGTTTCAAATTTCAGGACATTAGGAAATATCTTGAAAAATATATTCTACTGCATGTCTGCATATGCAACATCCCTCTTTACAGTTGGCTTTTCATCTGCATTTTTACAGTACCTCATGGCATGTCACTCTATAAAAAGAAATATCCGTAAATATTTTATGATTTTTGTTGTCTTTTGTTTTGCTCGATTTTACGAAGGAAATCTAGACATTTGAGTAGAATAGCGTTGTAGAGCGTAGTAGAAAATGTAAACAGTAAAACGTAAACATTTAAATAGAGTGTTTTTGGAGCTGCACAGCTCCTAAATGCAGCGCTGAGGGAACAAAAGAAAGTTTACGGTCCCTGAGACACAGCCTGTCTCTGCCAGGGTGCGGGCATAGAGGGTTTTTTTTTTTTTTGCATGTGAAATGTTGGCAGGAGAGTGAGGTGCCCCCTGGGCATTGCCAGTGTGGCTGTGCCCTCTCTGCAGTATGCCAGCGAGTCCTCTTTGTTGTGCACCCAGCGTCTTCCACAAGGAAGGAGATAGATGAGAGTAATTAATAGCAGAGGAAGGAAAGAAAGATTCCCATATTCACCGGGGCACGTTTTTTTTTTTTTTTTTAACATTCACTCCTTTTTTTAAATACACACATTATTCCAGGAGGAGTTTGTGTGTGTGTGTGTGTGTGTGTGTGTGTGAATGAGAGAGAGAGAGAGAGAGAGGGAGAGGAGGGAGGAGGGAGGGGGGTGAAGAGCACAAACTCTCGGCCTCCCCTCCTCTGTGGCTTTCACACACTGCTTGGCAGTGCCTGTGTGTGCATGTGAGTGCGAGGGCATGTGTGTGTGTGTACGTATTTGTGTATTTAAATGCTTTTGCTATTTTTTTGTTGTTTGTATAATTTTGTGGTCTGTGTGTGTGTCTGATTCTAGTCAATTGTTTTGTCTTATTCTTTGTCCAGTCCTATTTTTTGTATATGTCCGTATTTGATCTCCCGTCTGTATCATTGTCCCTGTCTTGTGTTTAAGCTTTTGTGTTCATGTCGACATTCGTGTGTGTGTGTGTGTGTGTGTGTGTGTGTGTGTGTGTATCCCCTCACCCCCCCCTCCAGACAGAGGCCTCTCCCAGACCTGAGCCTGCTGGCCTGTCTCCAGGGCTGCTTCTTTTAATAAAGAGTGCTTTGAAGAGTCGTTAGGAGTAACGACGCATTTACTGCTGCGCCGCTCGCACCTCTGCCAACTTTCTGTCTTAATCCAAAGGGGGCATTTGAAATTTGGGGGGTGTTGGCCGAGGGCAGGGGGTGGGCGGGATGTGAGGGGACTCTGCTTCTCAGCTCACTGTGTCAGAAGCCGATTCCCTGGCAGTGAGAAGCTCTTCAGATGATGGTGTGTGTGTGTGTGTTTGTGTGTGTGTGTTTGTCTGAGTGAGTGTTACAGAAAAGTGTGTTAAAAGTGTGTGCGCGCGCATGTTTTGTGTGTGAAGGAAATCCCCTAGGACAAGAGCAGTTTTGTACGGATGCAAAACTTAATTAATATTCCCCTTAAGGATAAATACTTTTGGAGAATTCAGCCTGGCTTGTTTTCCCCCTTCTTTTGTGCTTTTTGTTAAAATATTTGCTGGCAAGACTCTGGCCTATAAATAATGAGGCCCTCTGCAGGTGTATCCTTACACTAAGCTCATCTGCACTCCTCTGCTTTCGTCTTAGTGTACATGCATGCAACTCCATTGGGCTTGTGTTGTGTAGATTTTAAATATGTCTCTCTTGTACAATTGTTTTTTTTTTTTTTTTTTAACGGATACACATTTTTAAAATCTTGTCAAGTTTGCATTGTTTGGTTGCTCTTCATATCTTTTGTTAGCTAGCTTCTTTTGGTTGTTGTTTTGCTGATATTGGTGCCATTTTGGGGTGTTTGTGCCGCCACTTGGAGTGCACTTATACAGTGTACTGTTGCTCTCTGCCTGCAGTTGTGTTTGAAAATGGAGCCGCTGTTTTTTTTTCTGAGCAGGTGTTTCCTCTCTAGGCTTTGGTGTCAAGCTTTTAGGTGGCTCTTTCATCGCCTGAGTAGAATCATCACATAGCTGCTTTCACACAGGTCTCCACCTTCCTCTCTTTTCCTTCTGACATTCTCTCTCTCTGAAGTCCCTTACCAAACAAAAACACTGTCTGACAAATATTACAGCTATTGAGCTATTACTGCTATCTCTGATTTTTTTTTTCTTTTCTTTTTCTATTATTACCCTGGGGCATATTTGATTTAGGCATCCAACCAAGTCTATGCTATAAGCTGTGTTTTAAAAGTAAATTAAAGGCTAAGTTGCTAAATACCCTTCAGCCATAATATGTCAAAAATGAATGTACATAATGTGAACCCAACCAAATGGGAATTAATGCTGTTTCCACTGTATCATTGACTATATTTCCTCCTCTCTGTAGCACAAATAGTGCAAGTATGACTCAAACTGTCTTCACGTTCTGAAAATAGATTTTCTGAGGAAGCAAAATCTGTATCTCTAGTACTCCTCTGGGCTCTGTCCTTAGCAGCTGAGAATTTGAGTTGTTAAGCAGTCAGGAAACTTCCAGAATTAGAGTCTGCCAGACAGTTTTATTTTTCATCTATGCACGGAAAGCTCAGGTGGAATGTCATTGCTTATGCTAGTGAAAGATGGGGGCTGGGGGTCCGGGGAGGGCATTACTCACACTTTGATTCAATATGAAATTTCCCTCTTTGGTTGTGGTAGTACTACAATTCCCAGCATCCCCCCATGCTTCATCTCTGAATGGCATGTACAAATTTGGCTGGGCAGCAGGCTGTTGGCTTAGTGGTGGGCTGGTAGGCTGTTTTCTGAAGCATTGTAAGATTGACAGGTAGCGCTTGGAAACGATGCCCTTGGCTGGCATGTCCAGCAGATGGAATTAACCTGGGGTGAGCTGCCATGGGCAGACAAGCTGGGGCGGGCACCCTTGATTTCACCCTTGCCCCTCAGCTCCACCTTTCCGTATTCCCACCCCTAGCCCCTCACCTCAGACAGACTGCTCTATACAGTCCTGCTCAGTGACACCGTCAGCCTAATTCAAAGTCCAAAATAGTTTACACCATACCAAAGCCTTAGTCTGTGAACCAAATGAGATACAGAAAAGGTAAAAAGGCATGTGCTGGTTTTGCATGATGTTTTTTTTTTTTTAAGATATTTTTTGGGCTTTTTTGTCTTTAATCAGATAGGACAGTATAGAGATGACAGGAAACAAGTCAGGAGAGAGAGATAGCATGGGATCGGGAAATGACCTCGGGTCGGACTCGAACCCGGGTCCCCGGAGTGGTGGTTTGACGCTCTAGCCCACTGAGCCACGGCACCCCGCATGATATTTTCTTCTTTTGCTCTGTGGTCTCTGGAAGCGCAGTGCTGGTGTAACACTTACTATATTATCTTCCTATAGTTGTTCATCTACCTTTGCTTTCTTCCCAGCAGCCATTAAGGCCTGGGCTAAGGTGTTGGCTAGTCCTTCATTACAATCTGTGACCTTGCATGTTTTAAATGTGCAGCTACCACTGGGACCCCAACACACACACACACGCACACACACACACACACACACACACACACACACACACACACACACACACACACACACACACAGACACACCAACTACAGTACATACACAACATCAGGCTTTTAGGCAATTAAATGTCTGCAATCCTGACATTCAGACTCAACATAGATCATCAACAAATTACCACTGACCAGAAACTGCAATTAGAATGATGGAGTTGTGATTGGATTAGAATGGATGTTAGGTGCTGGAACAGGGTGTCACTGTGGATATGAATGTTTTGAAGTCTAAGCGGGCCCCAAGCAGCCACAGAGAGGGAGAGCGAGGGAGAGCGAGAGAGAGGGAGAGAGAGGGAGAGAGAGAGAGAGAACGAGCAACGGTTATAATGTACAGTAATGGAAGCCGAAATATGGAGCTCATCATCCAAGACAATGGCAGGACTCTCAGTGGCAAAAACACACTTTATAATGCAGACCTGATGTTTTGAAGCACCCAGTTACAATGCAGATATGCAAAAAACATGAGGCCGCTGCACATAGGGAAGCTGTGGACAAAACATTTGGAGTGAATGCTGTAAACGCTGTGCAGCGAGTGCTGGATCCTGCGCCTTCCTAGCCCACATGGTTGATTTAGCCGCTTTAGTCTTTGATGGAGTGATGAGGCGGAGGAGAAGAGGATGCACTGGCCCTCTTAAGGGACAGGCTTTTGGCAGGAGCGCGGCGCACAGTTACATAACGCCAGTCTCTCTCCATGACACGGTCTCCAGAAATCCTGTTACTGCGGCCTCTGCCCCTCCGTGTTGCGCCTTCCCACAACCCCCCACCCCCACCCTCTCTCGCTCATACACACATACACACACACACACACAGAGACACACACCCTTTTGAGATGGGTGACCGGCGAGGCTGAGCCAGGTCCGCTACGGAGGAATTTTGAGTTTGCTTGACTGCGTGTCATCTTCAACGCTGCTCCTTCAATAGACTCTCTCACTCGGAGCAATGAGACTGACTCTCCCACGCTTTTTCTGTCCCCACATAACACACTCTCCGTCTCTCCGAAGAAGAAGACGAAGCTAAATCCCCTGTCAGTTTGTCATTATTTTTAGTGTGGCACCCCACCATGATCTGATTGGGAGCGAGAGCGAGGGAGCGGGAGCTGAAGTGATTGTGTGGTGCGGTGGCAGCCCAGCATTGTTTTTATTATTGGGATTGTCATCGGCATCATTATCATGATCATTAGGCGGGGGAGCGCGGGGAGCCAGGCGGCCATTAGCTGTGTAATCTTCCCCAGCTTTAGGAGCCCGTCCTCAGGGCGGCCACTCAGCCTGCCAGGCTTAGCTGGGGAAACATGCATGCCTGTGTGTGTGTGTGTGTGTGTGTGTGTGTGTGTGTGCGTGTGCGTGTGTGTCAGGTGGGCTGTGTTTGATGGAAGATTATGCCCCTCGTGCCACAACACCACCCAGCTCCTGATGAGGGACAATGGCCTACGCAGAGGAAAGGCCAGATCTAGCTAACATGTAATGCTGGGGACGGCTTATTGTGTGGCCTGACCTGCTTTTTTGTGCAAGTGATTTGGTTTATACTATTTCTGCCCTTACATGTATGCGCACATTCATGTAACATAATGCTCTGCTTGCAGTGGTGTTGTCACCATAGGAAAAAAAAAATTGAATATTGAGAGCTACAAAACAACAGTTAGCATGCATGACATGCCAACCTGTGTATGAAAATGTCAAGAGAGGTGCAGTGTTATTTAGCAAACAGAAAGGTGCGTCAGGGAGAGAAAGAGGAACGGCTAGAAATAGGAGCCTCTGAAGGAATCTGTGCTGCAGCCAAACACCTTAATTGTGATGCATTTCCTGAGCCTCCGTCTTCCATTGTCGGCCCCGCTCCGATGCCATATGGTCTACCATGGAACATTTAACTTGTCAGATATAATGGATTGTCCTGGAAGCAGATTTTTGCTTTGAGCGTTGCGCGTCTTTCCACGAGCTGCCGGGTTTTGGGGCTGAAGGCAGCTGAGATGAAGGATAGCTGGGCGATCGCTGCAAAAAAATGCCCCGTCGCCGTGGCGACGCACAGTTGATTCCCCCCTCAAGACGATGACCTACATGCCACCCAAACTTTGCCCATCTAAAGAGGTATTATCGCAGTCACTGGCCCCACAAATGTGGCTGTCACCATCACTTACGAGTAGGGGAATTAATAGGTTGTGCTAGCAGACTGGATCCGGCTCAGGAAGAAAGGTCTGTGCTGCAGATTTCACACCGACATCAACAGGAAATGCACACTCGAGCCCCGCCCCTGGCTGTTGTACGGGCGCTTAAGGTCGCTTTTTTCACTTGTAATGTCAAACACCCCAGCCATCTCCATCCAGATCATTGTAGGCACTCTCCCATATGTACAAACAAAGCGGAGCATGCTGCCTATTCATGTAAATGGTTAGTGGCAGAGGTAGGACAAAGTCATTTTATTTGCACTAGGTAAATCTCATGTCTTAATCATGACTTCCATGTCAAGTTCAAAGTTTTAAACAAGATATTGCTTACAATGGACATCAACAAATCTAGTTTTGCTTGCAGTGTAAAGCTCAGTGAATGCCTTTATTTTTTCACAAACCTAAAAAAGCAAAGACTTGCTTGTCTATGCTGAAACAATGAGTGAAGGATAAGTAAAGCCCCAAATTTGGGTGAAGCATTGCATATAAAAAAAGACAAAATCCAATTGGTCAAAAGAATGCAAGACATTTGTGTACTACATAAAGATGTGGTATGATGTTACTGCGGCTTAAAACATGCTCTTCAGGAGCATTGGAGGCATTGGAAGCAGTACTAAGACCCTGGTGACCATGCTGACCAGCTTAGACAGCATTGCAGCAGTATAGCTTTAGACCCAGTTACACCCACAACACTGCAGCTTAAGCCCTGGCTTACCAAAGATACTACATGGATAATTATACTTAGCAGTCTTTGTGCAGCCTTAAGTGTCAAACAAAGCTGGATGTTGTTGCTTTAACCATCTGGGTATTCTTGTGTGTTTCATACGTTGCTTTCGGCTTGCTGCTTACAACAGTGCAATCTACGAAATTAAATGTAGTATTATAAAGTCCTACTTTCTCAATTGGTGTTCAGTGTAGACTTAGCTGTGAAGCTTGAAGAAAATATCAGGAAATGGCTGCCTTCATGAATGACGAATTGTAGTTTTTAACCAATGCAATAGGCCTACAATATCTAGTCAAAGTTGGAATGAAGTTTTGTTATTTTTATTGATTATTGATTGAGTGTGATAGTTAGAGGCCATGTTTTGTGTGTGTGTGTGTGTGTGTGTGTGTGTGTGTGTGTGTGTGTGTGTGAGAGAGAGAGAGAGAGAGCGAAGTCTCAATTCCACACCTCTGTTTGGTGGTCAGCTATATTCCTGTTGTTTTTTTATACTCAAGGCATGTCAGATACTTGAGGGTCATCCCGCTCGCTGACAGAGTTTGACAGTTAGTGACAACAGCAGACTTGTGTGTTTGTGTATATATGTGTTGATGTTTACCTGTGTTTGGGTCGGTGTCAGAGGCAGCCCCAGTTGGAGCCTAGCTCATTACTGACACATCACACCTGACAGGGGAGGCGCGAGAGGGCTAAGGTCTCTGGTCCCTGCGTGCCTATATGAGCTTTGGGCTCTCGCACCCCCCCCCCCTCTTCTCTTCTCCGCCTCTCTCCTCAGAGGCCTTCACTGTCAGCTGAGTCCACTTCTCCTTTAAACCTTGGCCTGTTGTCACCCCCCTCTGTCCTCTCTGCCACTTCCTCTTTCACTCCTCCTCTCTACTCTTCCCTGCATTCTGTTTTTCTTCTGTCTGCTCGCCGCCTTGCGCTGACCCTTGTCTGATTCGTTTCAGTGTGTGTTTGTTTGAGTCCTAGCTGCCCAGAATGGCCCGTTTCAACTTGACGAGATCATCTGTGTTCAGTAGACAGTGCTCATAGGGATAGTGGAATATTTTTTTGTGCTTGTGGGCTCGGGTGGGAACAATGGCAGAACTTCACTGTGCGGCATGAAAAGAAAGCAAAAGTAGGGAAGTCAGCCGCACAGTCCTGCTTTCATTCCTCCTAGCATCTGGTGCCAAGATGCTGTTTTCCGAAGGCCACCAAAATCAGCACCTGAGAGTGTGTGTGCGTGTGTGTGTGTGTGTGTGTGTGTGTGTGAGAGAGAGAGAGAGAGTGTGAGTGAGCATAGCAGGCACAGATGAAATAGCAAGGACAGAAGGAGCACCCCCCCACCCCACACACACACACACACACACACACACACACACACACACACACACACACCTTAAGAATAGAAAAGAAAAGCCACACACATGCGCACACAGTGCCAGAGATCCTCCAAGAAAAATCTCACAGTGTGTATGCGTGTGTGAGAGTGTGTTGGTTAGCATTCAGACAGTGTAGCATAAGCCCCTTACCGAGTGATTAGCCTAATCAATGCTGCCTGCCAAGCCTGTGAACCGCGCAGGACGAGGATGAGGCTGAGTGCTCTCCTCCACCTGGCCCAGGTCTGAGCCAGGGTGGCCGCTGTTTGGTGTGCGTGTGTGTGCGTGTGCATTTTTGTGTGTGTGTGTGTGTGCGTGTGCATTTTTGTGTGTGTGTGTGTTTTTTTGTGTGTTAGAATACTTCTCTGCCCCCTGCAGACTGCTTGCTCCCCTGCCGACTGCCCTTGTCCTTGGTCACAGTGTCCAGGGTCCTAGTAAATCGGTCAAAAAACTTGCACACACACCTACACACACACAAGTGCACACACAACAACAGTCAGTCTGATTAGAGATATTGACAGTGGGCTAAGGTCTCCTTGGATGGATCACTTATCCAGACCATATTGTGGTAGGTCTCTGGATGTGTGTGTCCTTTAGGGGGAAAAAGATGAACATGCCTAGACATGGTCTGAATTTGTACCATTTGTGTTTCTTTTGCTCTTTGATCTTTGCCTGGTGCCATGTGTCTCTGGTGATTTGCCGAGATGACTGAGAGGCTAGCTCACTAGGAGATTGTTTTGGTGGGTCCCCTGGTCAGTGTTTTGGTGGACGCAGGAAGAATTCCCAGGCTCCTTTGCATCGGCCGTCTGTGTATTCCTCAGCAGCTGCAGCCTCCTCTGTCTCCAGCTGTTCCAGCACATCACCTGCTCTCTCTGCACAAAGACACCACACGCACATGCGCATGCACACACACACCCTCTTCCACAAGCCATAATTACACGGGGAGGAGGGGTGGGGGGTATCCATTAAGATTCTCAAGGAAAAAAAAAATAACACAAAAACAGAATTTGCATATGCAACCCAGGAACAGATTTTAGTAAGACAAAGTCGTGCTGATGCCTAAATACATTTCTAAGTGATTGCTTAAATCTTACTTTCGTGTGAACTGTGTGTTTGAAGGCAAACCATTTAGTTCATATTTAAAATAATTTGGGGTAAAAAATCCACTGAGGTTTGGTTGGTTTGCAAGTGTGGTGTTTCTACTCTCTTCCGTAGTTCCATGTTTCAAACCAATCACAATTCGCTAGTGATGTGTGGTCAGAGCATACACGCACACTCTGAAATTGTAATAACAGAGGGAAGGATGAGTTGTTTTGAAACAAAACTTGTTTTTAATTTATGCATTTGTTGTGTGTGTGTGTGTGTGTGTGTGTGTGTGTGCGCGTGTGCATGTGTAAATTTCACTGTATGATTAATAAGAGTTAATAATAAAATGAGTTTGAGAATTTTCTTTCTGATGGACCTCTCACCTGTCCTTGGCTATGTTGCTGCCTCTTAACTAATGATATATTAGCTTGGAATAGAGGCTTGGACGCACTCTCTCAGCTGAGCTTCTGACCACATTTCAAGTTGCAGTGTAAGCATTCCAACATTATGCAGACCTTGAATTCAAAGCAAAGGAAGACTTAAAAAGCTCACTATATCTAAGCAGCTTGCATAGAATGCTACTGGCATCAAAGTAGTTTGCAGGACAAAACAGTGTCCCCAAAAAATCCCTCTTCTCTTGAAATGCTGAAGATTTTTTTCAAGAAAATAAATGAACAAACAAGAAATCCAAAATAAAACACAACAAAGCAAGCATACAAAAAAACTTGTTACGAATGGAATTTTTGTTGTCAATTTTTGCTTTATCTCATAGTGCAGATGCAAAACTATGGACACCTCCTCTAATTAGTGGCATTTCTTAATTTTAATTAAATTAAATCTATATTGTAGATTAATATGGGAGTCATCTAAACTATGAAGAAATTGATATGGAATATTTTCTCAAACAGGAAGCTGTTAAACAAATAGGTTGTTTTCCAAGTCTTGAAGGAGTTGATGGAGATGCTGAGCACTTGTTGGCTGCTTTGCTTTCACTCTGCGGTCCAACTCATCCCAAACACACATCAGGTCATCTGACGCAGCACTGCATTGTTCTTTCCCTAGGACTAATGTCTCAGAAAATGGCTTAAAAATCTTAATCAGCTCTGAAGGATGCAAGCAGTATCTATGCACTACCTCACACAGGTCCACTCCCATCTCCCCACTCCTCCGAGATTGCCATGTGACGACGCTGAGCCCTGCCCCTCCTTGTGAGTCTAAGTGTAGTCGTCGTTAGATGGCAGCCACCTGCTCTTTCCCATCACTTGAGCTGCTGCCTGTTGGGGTGCTGCTCCGCCCAGCCATTACATACGCTTATGATGGCAGCGCCAACGCTTGTGCCAAGTGGAGCTGTTGGCAGCCTCCAAGCAGGATTGGGACAGAGGTGAGAAGAGCCTTAAACTCCCCATGCATTATAGATGCCCCTGTTCACTGAATGGGAGCCAGACACACACACACACACACACACACACACACACACACACACACACACACACACACACACACACACACACACACACACACACACACGCTGATGGGCTGTCTTTCATTCATTCATTCATGCAGGCTGGAAAAAGGCATGAACACACAAGTGTGTGTGTGGTGGAGTGTGGAGATGTTGCTTGGGGGATCAGATCAGACGGATCTATAAATTATGGGGGCTTTCCATCAGCGCATATACACGCACACCCGCATGTGTGCGCAGAGAGGCGACCAGCTCCCAGGAACTGCACCCAGAGGCACTGTAATGTTGTGATACAGATGGTGCACCTGTTTCTCCTGCAGACACCACTGCTGTGCTTTTCTGTCCTGACCCACTGTCTTACAACTAGAGGGAACAGCAGTCCTCCTTTCTCTCTCGCTCTCTCTCTCTCTCTCTCTCTCTCTCTCTCTCTCTCTCTCTCTCTCTCTCTCTCTCTCTGTCTCTCTCTCTCTCTCTCTCTCACTCTGCCTTGAGTTGTCTAGTCATTTGAGTCTGCCTTTGGAGCTTATTTTCCTGTCTCTCCCTGTTCTCGGCGTGCCAGTCTAAGCTTTGCTTTGTGGACTTTAACAATCCATTTGTGCTGGAACTAGCTATTAGTAAGGTTCCAGTTCAGGTGCTCTGAGCTCTGCCTGACTGCACCTTTGCACAGACTCCCCCAACCTATCCAGGCTTGCCTGCGCTAACTCCTAAAAATAAAAGGTTCTCCCCGTCCAAGGAAATGCCAGCTCCAGTCTGATGTGAAGTCTTGTTGTTTTCCCAAGCAGGTGTTTGGGCTGGCATGAGCTGTGAACTAGCCTGGTGACGATCAACTCTCCTGTGTTCTTGGGCATACGCACACTAAGCAATCAATACCGTACCTGACTACACTTGACCCCTGAAGTCTGGTTGGTTTGACCAGTGTGTTTATTGCGTTCTGCGGAATATGCCAGTACGCTTTGGAAGAAGTGGACTCAGGACTGTTAATAGTGCATGTGGTGGAAGCTTATTAGCTGAATTTGTTAACTCTCTGGATTAGTGGATCAGTGTGAGTGCAAACCAAGGAAGACTGACAACCGTGCCCTGCTATGGTACAAGTGAACTGTATCTATTATGAGATTGCCCCTATTTGCTGATTCATTCTAAGGAGGTGGATACATATTACCCAGTTTTCTCTGAACACACATGCTGGGAATCAATTGTATCCTGGAGAGTCAAGACCTTGACTGCAGGTTTATGTACTGTTGGTGAAAGAGAGAGAAAAGAGATTTAACTTTTATGAAGTGAAATTAAGTATTTATTGGATGCTGATTAGCTTTCAATATCTTGACATTCAGTGTACTCTTCTGTTAAGGAATTTGGAATATGCAAAGCTTGTGAAGGGTTCATAGGGTGTGTGTTGAGCTGTGGAAATGCTGCTGAGCCCCAAAGTGCTGTGGCTGAGCCTGTGGAGCTGATGAATAGTCATGGGGAGCGCTGAGGGGGGTGACGAGTGGAGGTGACATCACCACGTCCTGTCTGACCCCTCCTCCAGTGGGGGGGCTCCGACAGGAGTGCCACCCTCGTGACCTTTGTGCCTTAAACCTCAACACACAAACACACACACACACACACATACACACACACACACACACACACACACACAAGCACAGGCACACCATTCCTCCAGGGGTAGTGACAGCGCCTGACCCAACTCCTGGATCCCCATTTACATGAACACACCACCTTCACTGAGAGCAGTCCCCCCACCTACAGTGTTAAATACAGCTCTCTGGCTTGCACTTGGCGGTCAGAGTCATTGCGCATTATCGGACTGTGAAGCATTAACTCCCCCGGAGCTCGGTCCCAAATTCCCTGCGTTGCCGGCCGGCCCACCCACCCTTCACCCCCCCCCCCCCCCCCAAGTCTACCCCTGTGCCTCGCCTGGCATTTCTATGGGCATTCCCCTCCCCTGCCCTTCCTGCCAATGCGGCTGCCTGTGTGATCATGCATGTGTGAGGGAGAAGTGCTGAGAGGTAGCAAGGGCAGCCGTAGAGAGTGGGGTCCCAGTGGATGGAGTGAAGGTCAGTCCACAGTCATGCAATTACATCTACACAGTCATGCAGTTACCACAAATCTGCTCTAGTAAGTCATGCTATGCTAGTAAAGCTATGTGTAGCTGTAAGCAGGACATTTTAAAAGACAAATCTTTTAGTGTTCAATTTTTTAACTGTTAGTGCGAAAAATGTTTTATACTGTACATAGGCAGAAAACAGTATTATGGGGGTATTTTGTATTAAAAGAGTGAAGAAAGCAAACATATCTCTAGCCTAGTTGTCCTAAGTAACTCCTGAGTGGTATCATTATCACTAATGAAATTGGATGGCCCTACATTGTGTTAAAGAGAGGTTGTATATCACACATATCATGCACATAGTACACATAGTATAACCATAACAGAGAGTACCGGTTGTATATCACACATATCATGCGCATAGTACACATAGTATAACCATAACAGAGAGTACTGTCCTCAAATATTACTGGTGCGGTTCACCCTGACAAGAATTTGAAATGGAGTGTCTGGGAGGATGCTCTGAGAGAGAATGGGGGCCTTGGCTTGGCGTGTTTGACGGCTAGCTGCTGAGCTGCCTGACTGCAGCTGTTGGTCTGTGTCTCTTCACACTTAGTCTGGGCAGGGCTCTCCATAGCATGCCAGCTTGAGTGCCCCATGGCGTTACCTCATTGGAGGGCTGCATGTTCTCACGTCTCCGTTCTCGGCCCAGCTATTGCATCACAACTCTGAGCTGAAGCAGGAAAGCACCCAGGGGACCCTTCATATAAAGTGATGCCATCTTTCATAGCATATTTCATTGGGAGGAAAAACTGGTAGTTTTGATTTTTATACAGTTTGTGGTTAAATTACTGTGATTCTTAGCTTCATATTTTTTCTTTTGGCTATATATTTTAGATTACCTCTGGGACAGAGATTGATTTAATGGAAACAGTTTTATAAACTACAGCCTATTAGGGGTACCCTTTAGTAGTCCCTTAAATCATAATTTCCGGTACGTTTCCTCAGAGTGGGTTGTATTTAAGGCCTCTGTTAAAGGTTCATTTGTCCTCTAACTTCTATTACTATTTTTATAGCAGAAATTAAGTAGAGAATAGCTCTTGGAAAAATAGGACTGCGTACGTCAGAACAACCGTAATAATAGATGATCAGAATTGCAGAGTGCACATTATTGTGTCTGATAGTTTCGACAAATGGTGAAAACAGTCAAGAAAAATCAGTCATGATCAGATGTTTTCTCCATGTGTCAGATGTCCTTCAGCGCAGGCTGTTTCCCTCCTGTGTTGTGAAACAGGCAGTGAAGGTGAGACAATCAAATAAGCGCTCATGAATCTGCCATTCCTCAGTACCTCCAAAGTCTGTGTTCCCGCCCAAAGGACAGGATGTAAATCGCAGTGTATTTCTCCCTCCTGTGCGTGCCGTACACACTGATTTGAAAGCCAAAATATTGTTTGCTTTGATCAGGCACAGCTGAGTGTCTTGTTTCTGGCAAAAGATTTGGCTGAGTGTGAGAAACCTCAGAGAAGAATGTGAGCTAAGTCCATACTAAGTACATTTTTGTGTACAGTAAGATGGTTTAATTACAATGGCAGAAGGAAAAGCACTGAGCTTTGACTGTGGCATCCTGCCTTTGTTTGTGGCACTGCTGAATTGTGTTTTTTCGATCAATGATGGTTTTGACTGGGATTTCCCTGTTTTAAGTAATCCTTGCTCTTGTTTTTTGGGGCTTTCTAAATGTTATTTTCCTCATTCATGCATAATAGAGCGCATTGTTCATTTGTTTAGGTTTTAGTGTCAGCACAACGTGCAAGCAAAGCCTCATGTACATCACAAACCAGCCCATTGTGTCCCAGGTATTGTAGAAACACGGCCCAAATCTTGCAGACAAAGCAACGGCAATACAAGACAACAACGGAATGAAATTTAGAGGAATTTTATGGTGTTGTTGCCTTCATCAGGCAAACAAAGAGGATAGGAACAAGAAACTCACAGAAAAAAAAACAAAAGAAGGAGAAAAAAAGACGTGAAAGACGAGGCGTACCCCGTATTTTGGGTTGGGGGAGTAATGGCTGGAGCCGCGGAATGGCAGGGCGTGTTTGAAATGGCACCGATTCAAAGATCAGAGGGGATCATAGGAGGATCGATAAATATGGAGAACGTCATAAAGGAGCGGCAGTTAGGAACCCACAGCTGAGGAGCACCGTGCAGTCGGAGAAAAGACGAGATTTCAGCTCTAATGCCATCCTCATGCCTCTTTTAGTAGTTTTCGCCATAGGGCTTGGCAGTGCCACCGCTGTCACCGTGCCAAGAAAAAATCTGCAGTGCCTGCCGCATTTCAGTAGCGGAGGTTTGTCTGAGACAAACAGGCTCACATTCTCTTTCTCTCTCACTCACTCTCTCTCTCACTCACACACACACGCTAATGTTTTCGCACACAAATGTACACACAAGCTAATGATCAGAGAAATGCACAGACACACTCACACTCCCATGGATATTCCCACACAGATGCACCCCCTTTTTTACACACACACACACACACACACACACACACACACACACACACGCACACACACACATACACACATACACACACACGCATACACATACACATACACATACACACACTTACATAAAACACCTACAGCTTCAACTTCCTTCAACTTTATGGTTCCTTCCAAATCTGCAAATGGGGTTAATTTTCTCCTAGTGTAGGTTTGCCAAATTGCTGAATGCATTCAAAGCCCTGCTTCTCCAAGCTCCGAGCCAGAATTCACAAGCTCAGGTGCTTTTCTCTTCTTCATGTCTATGTGCATTGCACTGACAGCATAACCAACAACCTACAGATTTATTTTGACTGAAAAGCATATTAAGATCCACATATGAATGTCTTGTGTATATATGTGGGCCTATATGGTGTTGTTTAATTCTATCTTATTAATTTTTAGACCGGCGTTGGGTGGGGCTTAGGGGGTATAATGAGGGCTGTTTTGCATGGGGTTGCCTGCCTAGAATGTAATCAAGTGCATTCAAAAGAACTTAACAAGAGCACTGCTCTCGACATGCAGCCACTGAATTTCAATGCCCTTGCCTCCTGCCATCTATTGCCTATCAATAGTGTTCAGGCGATGAAAAAAAAAGCACCCAAAGCAAGCACCTCCAATTAAAGGCAAATAGTATGGCTGACAAAATAAGATGGCTTTGTGTCTTTTTCTGGTCGCCATCACCGTAGTTACTTATTCATCTATCTTTTGATTTATTCAGTCATCCCCGTGCCAAGGGCTCGTTGGCTGCCAGAGATTCGCTGTTGGTTGCTCATCAACCAACGTGTAAAATTAATTTTGAATGCAAAATTTGCAGCTTTCTATGAGGAGACAATATTTCTTGCATGTGATACGCATAGCTTTTGTGTGTGTGCTGTTGTTGTGGTTGATTATTTGTGTGTGTTTTGAAGCCAGGTTCCCTATGGCTACGGTGCCTTCTCTTTGGTACCTCTTAGACTTTGTCGGAGTTCTGGAAGGGTGCCCATTGATGTCATGGAAACAGTGGAATTACTAAGAATGATTCATGTCTGTGCAGTTCGCCCGTCCTCCTCCACACCATACAGGAATAGATTGTTAACCCTTGCCGCTTGTCTCACCCTCCTGTTTGATGGTGTTTATTCAGTAGTGGCACAAATAATTTTATCAATGCTTTTTCCCCCGCCGTCTCTTTCTAAAACTTCCTTCACCTGAACCATCCTTTGTGGTTTCCCTGGCAGCTCGCATGATGAGAAAAAAAAAAATCTTCACTTTAAAGGTAGTCTGAAAATTGATAACTGCACCTTCTCTTGTTATGACAGTGTTGTCAGTCTGTTCTGGTTGATTGAGGAGTGAGAGAAGAAACCTATAGCAATGCACAAGCACAAAATCGCTTGCCTTGGAATATCTCTCCCATGTTCCCTGCTGCTGAAATGGGGTCGATGTGAGGTCCTTTAAATCCTACCTTGGCACAGAATAGCAATCTAGAGCCCAGCCTCCATAACCCCCAACCTTGACCAGTCCAGGTTTTCTTTTGTCGCTTGCATGCCAAGTTTGCTTCCGGATTCGCTTTGGAGTTTGCCAGTTAATTTTGGCCCAGCTTTTTTGAAAGAGGGAAAAAAGAAAGAAAAATACCCCTTGTTTCATCTTCAATTCACTTTGTGTAATTCATTTCTAACTGCGGTTCTTCTGATCTCTGTAGCCATATTTATATAATGCCTACGTAATATCACTGAAAATATTTTATTAGTCATTTACTCCACCTATCCATATTTGTGTACAATATATTGTTTAAACCTTAATGATTATGGATTACGGTGAAATTCAGGTATGCATAGTGGCTCGGAGTAAACTAGACAAGGAGCTGTTTATTAGCTCTCATCCTTTTCACATTATACCATTTGCACAAAGCTGTGCTGCGTTGTTCTTTTTAATTTTTTTAATTTTGGAAAGTTAAGAGAGTAGGCCAAAGCACTGTTGGCAGCCACCTGCCAGGAACATGCCCAGGGCCATAGGATGAGAGGCTTTAAGAATATTAAAGGCTGCTTTGGCCGTGCATGTATGGAGACTCTCATCAAGCTTTGCAATGCACGTCCCTGTGTGTGTGTGTGTGTTTGTGTCTTTCAAACGCGCTTACAGAGACAAACCACCCAAAGATCCCCCAGTCTTTCGTTTTTGGACCTCGTCGCAAACCCAGATGCTGCCAGGCTGTCACACCTGCTCAACTCCACCATGCCTCGGTTGCCGAACGAAGGCTTTCAGAGGTCCAGAGAGTGACATAGCTGTTATTTTTTAATCAGGCAGCACTTAAGATGTCTACACCACCCACTCACATTTGCCCTCTGTTTATTTTTTTCCCCAGCAAGTTTACAGGGGAGAAATTGCAGATTGTTTTTTTTTTTAAAAAAAAACATGTATGTAAAATGACATATTTTGTCATCGTGACACAAGCTGTGCTATAGGTTATGGATATATTTTTCTTCAAAATTAAGCCAAAATGTCAAGTGAGATGGTAGGCTAATGTTTTATATTATGTGAACTTGATTTTTGTTTTCATTTGAACGCTAAACACAATTTTTGAAACGTCAGTGGATTTTATTTATTTTATTTTGAATAATCATAGTTCCTTTTTAAAACATATCAAAACCAAAAAATAGTCTTACTTTTCAACGCCACAATTTGGACACTTGATTTGTAATTTAATACAATGATCTTATAGTGTGGGTAAAGCTAAAAGATGCGGTATGTTGCACAGATATGTGGCATTGTCAGTGTGTTCCTGGCGAGTGTGAGAGGCACCTGTGTGGGGAGGTGGGTGGTGTGTTTTGTGCTCTTTGGCTTTTCAGTTCGTCGCTAGCAAGCGCCCGCTGATGAGCGCTGTAATTTGCCGCCCCTGGTTTAGTCACCGGGATGCGGAAAAGGATTTTTCCAAGTGGATTGCTAGGCATCGATTTGGAGGGGCTGTGTGTGTGTGTGTGTGTGTGTGTGTGTGTGTGTGTGTGTGTGTGTGTGTGTGTGTGTGTGTAGGATCTTGGCCTATCGAGCTGGTATAGTGTGTCCCAAGGCAACAGGGGTAAACACACTCGCATCCCCTTCCTTCCCCTCCCTAAACTCACAGACCCAGACGTGTGTGTTGGTGCAAGCACATGAAATATTTAATAGGATTAAAAAAAAAGGGAAGTCCATGCCACAGACAGTTGGAGATTTTCCATTTTTGTCTTTGTTTTGTCATATTAAAAAAGATGTGGTAAAATGAAAAACATTATTTATAGCTTAATTTTGTAAGAAGAGGTGTTTTTTTTTTTTTAATATCACCTTTAAATGCTCCGTGTCCCTAAAGCCATTCGTTAGAAGACTTTGAAAAAGCTGAAGTGGTCTGAAGTGAAAACTTTCGGAGTTTGTGTTACCAGGGGGACACCATGGCACAAGATCATTTTCCCACGCTGTTATGTTCACTTGTATCAAAAGACAAAAAAAATCAACCCCCCCCCCCCCTTTCACACTCAGACAAGCACTACAGTAAACAAATTGGTTTCCCCTATAACTGGCGTGGTGGTTAAACAGTAAATAATGGGCATTATGTAACTGCTCCCGATTGTTTTCCCTTGTCTCAGTGACAGGCCTAGAGTGGCCGTTTATAGGCCTTTCACGCTCTAATATATGAGTGTCTCTGGGCCTTGTCGCTAGCTTGTCCACTAACTCAGCATAGGGCAGATGCCGCAGCGCAGAGATGTGCCAGCCCAGAGGACGGACATCATAAATAAACAGAGGGAGCAAGAGAGAGTCAAAGCTAAATGTCAAAGAGGGCAGACTAAGTGCTGGCTCCCCTGGCACACCATTACTTCAGCGCTTGCTTGTAAGAGTTCTTTAAGCCCCTCGTCCACTTTTGCGCTCATCATTTATTTCATTCATATGCTCTAGGTTAAACACTTTATTTAACGGTGTACATTGAATAATAATCAAGTCATATTTGGTGTTTTCTACACCTGCTTTGTATTTATCATTGATGGCTTATACATTACAACTTGTCAAGACTGGTGAGTTGTCTGATTGCTTCTCATTGATGGTGTTTTGAGACATTATCAGGCAAAATATACTTTATATAGGTAGCTGTATTAGATATACAGTAGGACAATTTAGGATTAGCCAACATGTTTGTTTTCCCATGTTTAATATCTATCTTTACATGAAATTTGACCTAAGTGCCAGGAATAAGCTGAAAGGCTCATTTTGGCATTGTGCTGTCCTCCATGGTCATTTGTTGAAATGGACACAGCTATTGTGCACAGCTGTTTTTTCCCTTCAGGTGCTTTTTGTTTTTGTATTTGTACCTTTTTTTTTTTTTTTGCATTTTTCTTTGCCTATATTTTGTTTTAAATGTGACTATGATTAAGCTGAGCGGTTCCATTTTTTTTTCCTGTGGGACAATACACTGAGTCATCTTCCAAATGGCTTATGTATCCAATAAATACACAGTAGTCTACTTTGCTTTGCAGCTGATTTGATAATAAGGCATGCTTTTTTACCCCCCTTTTCAACCTATTTTCATTCTGCCATAATTATAGGCAACCTGTTTTGATATCATTTACATCAGTGCTCACTCTCTCCTGCTGCCTGGCACCAGCCCGGCGTGGCGCATGGAGGTGAGCATGTGGGGTTTGTTCTCAGCTCATCCGAGAGGTGATTATGAATGCTACCTTTAACCATGGCCTATACCGTGCCATTTCTGTGTTAATTCAGCTCACTTGATCTTCAGTTGCCAGAAATAGGGGGTCCCCTCCCCTCAACCTTTCAGAGCTCAGCACACGTTTGTGATGAGGGTTAAAGGTCCTAAATGATCTCAGTCTAACTGTGTGTGCGTGTGCTTGTGTGTGTGCGTTTGTGCGTGCGTGTGTGTGTGTGACTGCGTGCATATGCACATTTTTTTTTGAGCAGTGAAGGAGCATCTTTTGTAGGGATGCTTAATCCATGTTTTGTCACCACAATTTATTAGTGCAAATATGTGGAAGGCCAAACAGGAACAAATGAAGCCCTGCGTTGTGCATTTCAGCATTTCCACAGGAAGAATTTATTATGGCCATGGCTACGGCAACAAGAACTAATGACAGTGATGGGTCTCAGCTGTGTTGTGGATCCATGGCCATTTTAGAGCTTTGCTTTATTTGGTGGAAACAGAAACGTTACAGCTGTACTAATTTAGTAATCAGTAGGCCTACCCAGTAAACTGGTATTGATCATGTTAATTGGTAGGCTCACACTATATTAACAATTAAACCACAGAAAATATGCCTTGCACCTAGGGTTATCTTTTAATCTTTCAGATAAGCATAGCCTTGTCCTAGTGTTCTCGCAAACAAAAAGCTTTTCTTAGTCAAGAACACTGCTTTCTCTTTAATAAGAGGTTGTCATCTTGCTTCAGCTGACGCTTTCACAGCCCTAACAAAGCTGGAGAAAAGCAGCAGCAATGACTCACCCAGGAATCTCTGACTTCAATACCTTCAGTAGATTATCAAACAGTAAACAGTTGAAACAGATACAGGAAAAACAATGACAAATGGGTATAAAATAAGCTAAAATGGCTTCATAAGTGAGCTAACAATATTGTGACATAAGCTGGAAGCTTTGAGGTGAAATTTCAGACCTTCATACTTTTCATGTCTTTCAGGTAAACTGTGTGTGTTGCGTAATCTCTTGCGCATAAACTCCGTAGGTCAAGGCTGTGTGCTCCACGATTCTTCCCCTTTTCCCCCCTCTTGCCTCCCCCAAGTGTTCCTAACTGGCATCTGTTTCCAAATGTGGGGGCTTGCGCAACGCTGCTGCTGCTGCTGCTGCTGCTTCTCTGGAAGCGCATTCCTGCCCCGCTCCGTCCACTGATGGAGATAGGCTTTACTTCCTGAATTCCACCGGGGTGGATTATTTGGGATTTGGTGTGCTTGAGAGAGGTGATGGACAGTGTTGGGGAATGCGCTATGGTGAACATGGCAAACATGACAGCAGAGGGAAAGAAAGAGAGAGAGAGAGAGAAAAAAACAGAAGGGAAAAAGCTTGCTTTCATGGATTTCTTCCCATCCTCACTTTTTTTTTTTTTTTTTGTCCTTGGGGTGCTTACAGTGAACATTTTGTGGCTGTTTGTTTCATCGAGATTGAGCAGGCCTCTTTTTTTCATGCCAGGTGGAATTTTGCAAGTGCCATGGCGGTGTTGGTGTATAAATAGCACTTGTGATATCAAATTCCCCCAAGTTCCTTTTGCCAAACGCTGCAGCTCAGTTCTTTTTGTTTATTCATTATTTTAAAAGGTTTCCTTATTCAGCACTGTTTGTTAATTGTCCATTGTCTGTGTGTGTCTGTGTGTGTGCGTGTGTGTGTGTGTGTTTCCATGTGTGTGCATGCAGGTCCGTGTGTTTCAGAAAGAGACGGTGCACTCAGGTCTGACCTCTACTGAAAATGCATGTTTAGTGCCTCCCCTGTCTAAATCCTTAAATCCTGAAGTACCCTTACAACTAAATTAAAAAAGCAGGGATTTGTGTGTGTGTGTGTGTGTGTGTGTGTGTGTGTGTGTGTGTGTGTGTGTGTGTGTGTGTGTGTGTGTGTGTGTGTGTGTGTGTGTGTGTGTGCTTGTAATTATGCGCCATGCATGCTCCTGGATGTGTGTTGGAACAGGAGGTTGGAAAGGTCATAGGGAGTTGCTTGTTAGATAAATACAGTTGTTTGCCTCCTTGGTACATGATTGAAGAAATAATTATATATATGGTGTGTGTGTGTGCGTTTGTGTACGTGTGTTTGCTTGCATGTCAAGTATGTGTTTGTGTTTGCATAGAAGTCTTTGGCCTATTCTTTGGAATCATTTTTTATTGCATGATTGGCTGCAGAGTATTGTATGTGTTGTGCCTCCTTTTGATGGAACACAAGCAGCGTCAGATATAACGCTATAAAGGGGAACACAGTCGCAAGTGCACAGATTTTTCAATAAAAGCTGGTTTGATTTGATATTGCCACAGCCTCAAGCAAATGAAATCTGAGAGTATGTGAATTAGATGATGTTTTGTGTGTGCATGTATTGTGTACGCATAGAGTGTGTGTGTGTGTGTGTGTGTGTGTGTGTGTGTGTGTGTGTGTGTGTGTGTGTGTGTGTGTGTGTGTGTGTGTGTGCCAATATCCCACAGCTGGCAATAGTCCGAGAGCAGTCCAGCCACAGTGAGGCAGTGGACCATGGCCTCCGATATAATTACCAGACAGCATTGCTGAGTCCTTTTTGAGGGGTTCTACTCAGAGAAGCATTCTCACTTTCGGCTTCAACCAGATTTTAGCCCCGAATGTTACATGCTTCTGTAATTCTGTGGAGTTATCTCGAAGTGTTTGCCGTCATCACCGTAAATAAACTGTTTGTGTCCTCCCCCCCTCCGTCCCCATGGCGATATTTTGTCCCCTGTCAGCACTGTAAATAAGCGTGCTAATAAAAGCCCATTTGTCGCAAACTCTCTGAAAAAGGCAAACAAATGGCACATCTTGTTTGTTGTGTTTTCTACCAACTTATACACACTCGTGATTGATGACAAAATTGAGTTTTTGAGTACAAGATCGAGTCCACAAATTGAATCCTTTTAAATAGGCTAGAGGAGAAAAAGGACAACAATGTATTGTGGAATGGGCATTTTGAAGCCCGTCCTCAAATCTGTAGAGCGGTTGGGGATATTGCTTCCACGGCAGTTGGACATAGAACTAATAATATACTGTAATATTACATATGACACAATCAGAGTCCTCATCATTTTTCTGAGAACACAGTAATGCATATTGATTTTTCTTGGTCATCTTGGTCATCTTTAATATTGCATATTATTCATAGAAATAACATTTTTGCTGCTTTTTTCCTGTTTTTATGTAAGTGGAAAGACTTGGCGTCTAAGAAAACGTTGATCATTTCTATTAGCAGGATCTGCAGTAGTTGTTTACAGTGTGTTGAAACTGAATGGCCAAATGGCCGTGGTTCACTTGTTAATTGGGCAAATATGTTTCTGTGTGCTCCAGTAGATATTTTTGTGGGCACATAAATAGTACTCCTGTGCCACCTGAGAAATATGACCCTTCAAACACTTTTAATGGATTAATCTGCAATATACTTATCATTGCCTCTGTGTTCTTGTGTGCAGGTAAATCAGAGAGAGCATCCTACTCATATGGGAGAGACTCCAATATGCATGGCTGTCATCAGGTAAGAGCTTACAGTGGAGCATGTACACACACACACACACACACACACACACACACACACACACACACACACACACACGCATACACACACACCACAGACACAGAGTTAACATTAGAAAAAGCATTACTACCGGTTAGAATTAGTCAGGTTGTGGTGAATTGATTCTGAGACAACTGGTTTATGGAATCTCTAGTGGATCGTTCAAAAATATGATTAGCCCTGATAGAAATTGTATTGTGTTCATTTGTTTTCTACGAACACATGAAGTGTTCCATCAAATTGCCATTAAGACAGCTGTGACAGTTTGCCCTCTTTTTACACAAGAAACCTCCCATTCTTTCTTTGAGCTCCAGAATCATTAGAAACATGTTGGAGCTACCAGTGGCTTGGGCTCTAGACTCTTCTAATTAAAATAATTGTAGAATCAGAAAATATCTCTAATATGACAGATGCCACTTTTTTTGGTGTAAGTATTAACAGTTTGTTTATCTAGCAGGCTGTAGGAGCAACAGGTGTTCATGAATGCGATATGCTAATGTTAGCATGCAAGATGAGGCTGTTAGAGGTGGCCCTGCGTGCGAAGGCTGAGGAAGTGTAAGAGAAGCCAGTGGATGGCTCTCTTGCCAGACATATGTGTTGATTCCAAACAGCATATGTGGCTGTGCGGATATGTAAGGTATGTGGGCCAGCAGTAAGGTCATGTCCGCACAATAAAAACATCAGCGTGTTATTTTGCCGTCTTATCTCAGCTACTTACTTCAAAAACATTTTTGTAATGAAATTTAAAATAAATAACTGCCTTTATAGCTACGTTTTAAGATGCAGATGTGCTCCAAATGAGACAGTGCAACCTTTTGTGGCCTTTAGTCCTTCAAGACAGAGTGGTTGGGCCAGCTTGGAGAATAATGTGTTTGCAGTGACATCTTGTTCTGGCCCTGTGGGGAGTTTGCATGTACCGGTAGGCTTTTTTTTTTTTTTTTTTTTGAGATAAAATAAGGCCAATTGGGGTCTTGTCACTTGTGAAAAATGATCACGCTTTGAAATTAATCTTTTTTGACAGCTGACAAGCCAACAGTATGTGGAAAAAAAGAGGCATTTTGAGGTGATTGACACCGAGCTGTAATTTCAGGACAGGGAGAGGAGCAGTCCCGCTGTTGGGAGATCCACAGGGAACTGGGATTTAGGAGACTGTTTGGGAAGGAGCTCCCCAGTGAACCTCTGTTGTCATACTGGGATTGTTTTCTTTATCCAGCCACGTTTGTCACACATTATTCTCCTCATTTTTTTGTTAGCGCACAACACAAGATTGTGTTCACTCTGACTTTACTCTGACACCATATCCTATCCGATTTGATCAGTTGACAATTTCATTTGTTGAAGCGTCTCTATTCAAATCAGAGCGCTTTGCATTTCAGTCAGACTTCTCCAAATCTGTAATCTCTAAATGCAGTGTCTTCAGTGAATAGGCTGTTAGGATGTGTACCTGCTAGTAGCACCAATAACAGGGTTTCCTCTCAGATTTTTTTTTTTCTCGTCGGTCCGGAAAGAATTTTTTTACAGGACCAACTGGACGTTCCCCAACAAAGGTTATAGTGCTGTAAATCATTTATTTGTCAGCGTTAAAATTTGAGTTAGACGACTAAAAGTGCCCTAGTGAAAAGAATAAGACTTCTTACCCTTCTTAAGCTTGTTGGCATTTACTGTCATGGTCATCAAGCAATCCCAGATATTTTGCTGAGGTTTCCGACAGATTGCACTCTCCTTAAATCTAATTGGACAAAATTCTTTCTCTTTCTTTGTCCATGGAAAGTGCAAGCCATTTTTTTTTTTTTTTTTTTTGATTGGAATAAGAAGATGTAGTTCGGCCATTGATATGTTTGCTTTTAATTACCAAACAAATAACCAGTTAAAGTATATGTTTTGCAAGCACTATTGCTTGGCCTTTTACCCAGTAAGTTCTTAATTGATCATTTTAATATAGTTGAGCTGGCAGCTGGCTTGTGGAAACCCTGACCCATAGCCTCAGTCCTTCCCTCTGGCCTGCTATTGGAGTGTGGGCCAGTGACACACACACACGGCAGCTCTCACATGCGCAACACATCTGTCAGCACCTCTGTGCTGACGTGGGTGCACACGGCCATTCCATATCCAGTGCCATGGCATATATAGGAAAACAGAGAGCGATGGAGAGATGCAGCTAGAGAGAGAGAGAGTGCAGCTCGCCTCCCCTTGAATCTGTGAGACCGCAGGGTCATGAGTCTTCCACCTAAATCCTCCCGCCTGTTGCCTCCTTTCCTCTAAAGCTGTCCCCAACAGTATGCTCTTGTGACCTACTGGGCGGCTTTGAGCCTTTCCATTTTGCCCAGAAACCCGCTCTCACCCCAGGGTGGGTTTGGGGGATTTGTTGAAGCTCATTGGGGCCACACTTGGGACCCCACTCCCCCCCGAATCTCTCTCTCTCTCTCTCTCTCTCTCTCTCTCTCTCTCTCTCTCTCTCTCTCTCTCTCTCTCTCTCTCGCTCTCTCTCTCTCTGTCCTCTCTCTCTCTCTCTCTCTCTCTCTCTCTCTCTCTCTCTGTCGCTCTCTCTCTCTCTCTCTCTCTCTCTCTCTCTCTCTCTCTGTCGCTCTCTCTCTCTCTCTCTCTCTCTCTCTCTCTCTCTCTCTCTCTCTCTCTCTCTCTCTCTCTCTCTCTCTCTCCCCCTCTCTGGTGGGAGGACCCTGTGCCTGGGGCCAGGGGGCAGCGGGAGAGGCCAGTGTTGGGCTAATCCTGCGAAAGTCTGTGCTGCCAAAAGCAGGAATTATATCAGTCAGCCTGGAAAGGTGATCTCTGCATGCACGCTCGCAGCAAAGGTCTCCTCTCCACTGTGCAGCGACAGAGATGGCACCACTTGCTTTTGTTTTTCTTTTTTCTTTTTTAACCTCAAAATGGAGTCACCTCTCGCTCGCAGCACGACTCACAAACACTCACAGCGTTCGGCAACCGTGGCACCGGCATTTCCAGACTCCCGCTCTTCTCTTCGCTTGGCTCGGCTTTTTAATGCACTCTGCCTTTAATGTAAATGCATCAGGACGAGATCTGTCGGTGTGCTGCTGCGCGCTTGCTTACTGTGTCACGCGAGGTATATGTGTGCATCCCTGCCGAGGTGCGGTGCGGCGCGGTGCGGGCCTTTGTTTGGGTTGCCTGCTGTGCTGGCCGGGCTGTGCTCCGGGCCCCCTGTTTTAATAGGCCTCCCCCCCTCCATGTGTCTGGATCCTGTTGAAACACTGCTGTCAGTGCACCGTGATTTATTGTTCGATTTGCTCTTGAATTGTTTTTGGCCAGGAGCCGAGGCTACAGACCGACCAACAAAAGTGTAGCCTGAACAGGCAGGAAGAAAAAAAAAAAAAAATGTCAAGAGGCGGGGGAAAAAAAGCTGCCATGGAATCGCAGGGTTGGGAGGGCGGAGAAATGCAGAGAGAGAGAGAGAGAGAGAGAGAGAGAGAGAGAGAGAGGAAGAGAAAGGGAGTGGGAGAGAGAGGCATGAAGAGAGACGCACTCAGACATTAAAGTGTGCCTGCATTTCTATTATCTCTCCAAAAATCTGCTCAGGTCCAGGGCTCAAGCTGAGTTTGCACTTGTAGTTGCAGCAGCGTGCGCTTTTTTATGCACACTCTTTCAGTGCGGGGAAAGTGCTGAGGGCTCCATTTCTGAGCCCCGAGAAGTGGACTTAGAGCAGGAATTTACCTGCCAGGGGAGAGAGAGCACAGCCGGCGGTGGGGACACACTCGCCAACTGGTCTTCTCTCTCTCTCTCTCTCTCTCTCTCTCTCTCTCTCTCTCTCTCTCTCTCTCTCTCTGTGTGTGTGTGTGTGTGTGTGTGTGTGTGTGTGTGTGTGTTTGGGGGAAGAGGGGGTGGGCATGAATAAGTGTGAGGGCTGACAATGTGTAAGAGTGTGTGAAAGCCTGCATCAGGTGAATAAATGTGAAAGGGACCAGATGACGAGCCGCACTGTGTCCGCTGCTGCTGAGGTGTTTCCCTTTAGAACAGCGTCTTACGTCTATTCATCTCCTACATGCCCAAGGGTTTACCTCTGCTCAGGGAGGGAAACTTCCAAACGCAAGCTTTAGCCCATTTCTGCTATTATTATTTTTTTTTTATTCCATTGCCATTTTTGCCATTTAATGTGAAGAACACAGAAAAAAAGCGTGTGTGAAGATGGATAGGTATGAGTAGACAGAGGAAGAGGGTCGGGGGGTAGTAGGGGTGGAGGAGGGATGGAGGGGGGGGGGTAGTGTGATCAGCTGTGGGGGCGAGCGAGCGAGCGGCTCCCCGTGTCTCAGCTGGGGCCTCTTGTTTAATATACAGCAGGGGAATAATATCCAGGATAAATTGTGCGAGGGCCCCACATGAGCTATTAGGGTGTTAGCATTCGTCATGTAGACTATATGTCTTAGCGCCTCACAAGCAGCTAGCGTTACTGGAGAGGGCACAGGCCTCCTACTCACTGGCGTCTCACCTTTTACAACCTCCCATTCATTTGCATGGGTTTTTGGGCCGGATCTAGAAATAGCCATACGATTGCACTCATTGTCTTACCTTCCCCAAGCGTGTGGCTGGTGTGGTAGAGAGTGTTTTGTGTGTGTGTGTGTGTGTGTGTGTGTGTGTGTGTGTGTGTGTGTGTGTGTGTGTGTGTGTGTGTGTGTGTGTCTCTGTGTGTGTGTGTGTCTCTGTGTGTGTGAGTCTCTGTGTCTCTCTCTCTCTGTGTGTGTGTGTGTGTGTGTGTGTGTGTGTGTGTGTGTGTGTGTGGGTGTAACACACCTTAGCTTCTCCTTGCTTCTCTTATTATAGAGCACTCACAGTTTCTACCCATCAGAGTGCATTATCCCTCTCTGCACCGCGGCCCACACCGGCTCTGTTTGCCTCCCAGCCAAACATCCTCGGCCTAATCTAACATTCACACGGGGGCACGTCACAAGCAAGCCATAATCACCACCTCCCCTTTTTTATTAATTCATTCGTCTTCACCAAAATCAATATTTTATTAAAACCCCAGCACCTGCTGTATGGCGAAGTGTGCTATTGCATTGGTCATCGGTCTGGCCCCAGCAGTTGTGTTGATTTAGAGTTAGCATTCGCAAAAGGTCACGGCTGCTATTCCCGCAGGGAACACATGTAGTCTATGCATTCACTTCACTCCGACTCTGTGGATAAAAGTGCCTGACAGATGATGTAAATTCCTCAACGGATGCTCTCCAAAAGTTCCACTCCAGTTCCCCTCGGCTGAGGAGGCTGTCCATAAAATCCCACATGTGAAGTTAATCTGGGAAGAGGACTCCGCATAGAGGGGATATAAATAAATATATATTTCAAATATATTTATATATATATATATAAATATGAGGGGGGAAAATTGCAGATGGCTGCATCATTTCCTCAGCCTGCCGGAAGTACAGTAGACACAAGTGGGAATGTCCCAGAGGAGAGTGTGAATGAGTGAGGGGTGAACAGAGGTTAAGATTGGGGGGGGTGGGGAGGAGTGGGGGTCTGGTGTCTGTGTGTGTGTGTGTGTGTGTGTG
>JAODXP020000008.1:2799862-2814862 GCA_027497455.2 Sardinella longiceps
TGGAAGTCGTTAGCTTATGGGTTTTGTGCTTTTAGTTTTTTAACCATTTCATGCCGTCTCTCTCTCTCTCTCTCTCTCTCTCTCTCTCTCTCTGTCCGTCCCTAACCTCATGCATCAAACACTTTCACATGGTTTCACTTTGTGGAAAGCGTCTGAATCCTATCCATTGACATACGTCAGCCTTCCGGTGGGCAGATGCTTTGTGCTTCAACCAATGGCGACTTTTTACTTTCTACGTATGTTATGCGCTGGAACCCACAGATTAAGTTCAGTGTTATCGCTTTCAGCCCCTCCCTCTGTCCACTGATTGGCTCCCGCAGCTCAGAAGCGGTGGGCGCCTAAGCCTAAGGATTGACCCCTGATGCAGTGGAGGAGCTAAATGAGGAATTGAGCAGAGACACTAGGCAGAGCTAGCCTGGCTAGCCTGTGCCTGCTCTCTGTGTTTCTCTCTTGATCTGTCTTCTCCTCCAAGCGGTGCGTTCCATCTCTAACAGGGCCTGTGTGCCATTGGCTGGGCTAATGAGGGCACTGAGCTGGACTGGACTGGAGCAGAATGCACTAGTTTGGGCCCTGGCCTCCAGTCAGAGGGAGGGTGCTGGTCTGGACAGGGTGCTTTGAGTGCGCTCTGTGTCCATGGGTCCCCTGTGCTCGGCTGTCCCTCAGCTGCCCACCACCCTCACCCCCCTGACTGTCCATCTCCCTGTCCACCAGCTGCCTGGAGTTACAGTCAAGCCAAAAGAAAAGGAAAAAAAATACGCTACTCCGAAATTGTTAGTGCATCACAATTTTTGTTTTCTTTTGTCGATTGCTTTCCTTCTATTTTCACTTTCCCTGTTTTCTTCTTTTCTTTTCTTTTTTTCCCCCTTGTTGTTGTATTTTTGCCATTACGCTAATGTCTTCTCCTTTCTGCAATCATCATTTGGTGCCCAAGTAGGCATACCCACTGTTATTAATGCCAAGGCTTAATCCTTCATGGGGCTTCTTCTCGCCGATTCAGGTGTTTGTCATTTATCTTTGTTAATATTTCCCCTGGATGCCAGCTGGGTACCTCCAGTCAGCTCTGAAATTGGGCATGGTGCGCGGCAGCGACGACGATGGCAGCGGCAGTGGCTGCATGAGAATTTCTGGCAGCAGGCAGTTGCCGGGGTGACTCAGGCCTGAGAAAAAGTCTGCTAGACAATGCAGACACTTTTTGTTTTTAGTTTGCAGACCCCCCTTTTACCCCCTTTGCCCCCCCTCCCCATCACCACCCTCAAAGAAAAAAAATCACCCCCACCCCCATCATAGAGAAAGCTGAAGGGGGGTAAAGGGGGGGGTGTGACTTTATTTAAAACAAGGCCCCTTTTGTTTTAGCGTGCAAGAGGCTGGCGATGGCGGGGTCTGCGGCATGGCTGCAGGGACCTGGAGCAGGGATGTAATTGGCCTATTTAGGGTGTTTTGCATGTGAATGGCGGCCTAGTGAAGCATCACTAAGTCTGTTGTGAGAGGCACAGTGATTGGAATTTAGATTAGGGCAAACACTTTCTTGCACTTTATCAACCACACTAATTAGCTCACTCTCTGGAAGTTAACTTCGAGTATCGATAAAGTTTCAGGGAGCTTCGGCGTTGCACTCGTGACTCACTCGCAAACCCGACCGACCAGTAGAATGTGTGGCATCAACCCGTCACTGATATTTGCTTTTACTTATTCTGATTTTTCTTTCTTCCTTTTTTTTGGGGAAAATTCTGAAGTAAACAAACATGCCGTTGTAGTTGCTGAATGATTTGATAAAGACAATGTTAGCCATGCAGCCTTTGGTCAGGGGATGTGCTTGCTTTGGGTAAGTGTTCTTGTGTATTAGTTTGAGGAGGTTTGACACACACTCGTTCACATGTGGAGAGCAGTTAACTGCATAATTGCAACAACGTGCAGAAATCTTTAGGTTCATCTAAAAATAAGTATGACATGATGTTAAAAAAAAAACACAGCTAAAGAGAGTTTTGTTTTGCGTTATCTTTTTATAATTTGGACTGTGACACAACAGTGATATCTAAGTCAGTAGCTTTTGCAATTTTATGTTTTATTGTCATGTCTGTCAGATTTAAAAGGGACTTTTGGCCTTTTTGTCCCCTAGCATTTGACACGCTTGGTCTTAATATGCAACTAGAGAAAAAAGGATGAGCACACAATGGGTGTTGCTGTCGGCCCCTAACAAGCATTGATTCCAAGTAGACGGTTTTATTATGGGCAAACAAAGAAATGCCTTGTATCATCCCACTGAACTGAGATGGATTGATTGATGACATGGATTTATCATGACTTCATAGCTATGCCTGTTTTGACATTGCTATGCATTGATTTGACTGCTTTGGGATTTGTTGTTCATAGTTATATATTTACCCCAATAAATAAAAAATAAAATCTGTAACTGTGTTTGTGTTGTTTTAGATGTATTATAATGTCATAACTACACAAGCACAGGCATACACACACATACATATACATATATAATTTTATGTAGAATATAAACAGAAATACCCCTATTGTTACAGGCACACATACACACACATTTTGTAAAAATAATGGGGCCTATAATTAGCTGTGAATTGAATTTAGTGCTGAATGGCCAGTATTGAGGTGTATTTGTTTTGTGTATATTCTTTGTGTTGTGTAGCCCAATCTCATGGGGGGAGAGATGGGGATGGTCAGCCCTGGAACAGTATCGCCCACCAAGCCCGGCTCCCAGTACTACCAGCACTACGGCAGCAACCCGCGCCGGAGACCCCTGCACAGCGACTCCATGGGTGAGCCTCCTCTTCCTCTTCCTCTTCCTCTTCTTCTTCCTTCCTCTGCTCTTCTTCTTGGAGCACACCTCTTTCTTTCAACAGGCTTTGGGCTCTCGATACACTGCTTGGTGCAGGTTTCTCAAATAAAGGATGCTCCATTTCCAAAAGACATATGAGGCGTACGATCAGAGCAAAACATTCATTTGTTTAAAGCAAACCCAAAATACAAAGGAGACAAAATGTTGAGAGTATTGAGACCGAAATATAGAAAGAATAATTTGATTGTCAAGAAATTTTTAATTTGATGGCGAATGGTGTAATCAGATTCAGTTTTTTTTCATGCAGTTTATTTCCATACAACGGGTTTGATTGATTTTTTTTTTTTTCCCCCTTCTTTTTTTTTGTGCTCAAAAATTACAACACAAAAAATGTGTCAGTGTGAATTGCTGTTGTAAAGAGAATGATAAAAAGTGACAGTGGAATAAACATCAGCCTTGAAGAAGCAGCCTTGAGGCACAGAAGCCTTCAGGGCAATTCTCACTCACTTTGATTTCTCTCTCACCTTCCTTTTCACCATGCACATTCACGCATTCCTTCTCCCAGGAATCAACTGCATTCAAATCTCCATTAATCTTGCCATGTCTCTTGTTAACCCAATATGATGCCATTGATCTAAATTTTAGTATTTTAACTTGATCTGTCTTGTAGGGAAAGTGTGTGTGTGTGTGTGTGTGTGTGTGTGTGTGTTGTGCGTGGTGTGTGTGTGTGTGTGTGTGTGTGTGTGTGTGTGTGTGTGTGTGTGTGTGTGTGTGTGTGTGTGTGTGTGTGTGTTTAAAAACCATTTCATCTCATCTGTAAGGATTACCATTCAAATCATCTGGAAAGTGTTACAGACATCGTCAAAGTGTCATGTTAAAAATATGTTCTACTCTTCTGATTCTTTTTTCCCCCAGAGGTCCAAACAAAGAAAGTGCGGAAAGTTCCCCCTGGTTTACCCTCTTCAGTAAGTGATTATTTTGACTTCATTTTACCCATGCTGAGTTTATACTAGGCTAGTGCCAGTCATACCTTGGGTCCTGGTTGTCTGCAGCACTAGACTTACCCCATCAAAAAATGAAAACCCTATGCTGTTTGCAATTCATCAACCTTTCGCTGAAAATTCAATTTATTTATTTATTTTTATACGCTTTAGTCTTTGTGCAAAATAATAATAATAATAATAATTAAAAAAAATCATCATGAACTGATACACTAATAGGCTATTGAATGATTCCTAAAGAATTAGAAGCACATGAACTGTTTTTGTGATTTACAATCATCAACGTCCTTAAAATCCTCGAGAAGACTCTTAATGTTGTTGCTGCTTAGTGGTGGTTGTTCTCTTACTTAGAAACCACCATATAGCCATCCATACTGATGGGTTTTGAAGGCCTTTGCTTGTGGAGAAAACCTTTAATGTGAAGTTGACAATATGGATGCTATGGCTTGGCCTGGCCGTCCTTACATTTGACCCTGGGTTCTGTGTGAGCCTGTCTGGATCACTTGTTTGTTCCTTGAATGGTTAGATAAAAGCCTTGATTGTAAATAGATTAGATTGAAATAATTAATATTACAGAAATTGGGTCTAGTGAATGGCTTATTTGTTATGCTGTATGTGGTAGTCATGCACCTTTTAGAGTGGAAGTCAAAAAGGTTAGGTTGCTTTTAAAGTGACTGCGGCTCTGTTGTCTTGTGTGTTTGAGAGAGAGAGAGTGTGTGTTTGAGAGCAGGGTTTTTTTCCCCTTTATGGGGCTCACATATTATTTCCAGTATAGGCACTGTGGAGTTTGGCTTTCCTGTTGTTTCTGTCATTACTGCTTTTGTATGATGTTAAGGTTGTCCGCTTTTTGTGATGTAATGGTTCATTCATGGGGATTTGTTTCTACACCCACATCATGTATTAGTGGGTATTTGTATTATTCTAGAGGAATTCCCACGGTTCTCATTGCCTCACTCTAATATAATTTGGACAGAAAATGGCAGGTTAATATTTTTGTCCAAATTTCCTTTATGAAATTTTCCTTTATTCACTTTTAAGAAATTAGTTTACTGGGTTATGAAATTTCACTCTCTGAAAAATGTCACTATCTTTTAGTATCTTTTGGTTTTATCTAACAAACAAACAAAATGTCTGATCTGTCACCTGTAAATGATTCCCGTGTGAGGAACTGTTCTGGTGTGTCATGGTGAGCTGTCTATAGCGACTGCTTTATCCCAACCAGCTTTCTGGCATCAGGTTAGGATGTCCAGAACTTATGGTTGCCAGTGCTTCAGGCTTTGGTGGGGACCGTGGACGGCCTGACAGAAAAGCTGTGTGGGGCTTGTCTATGCTGTGTGCCTCCGACTCAAGGCACCTCACTGACATAGAATGGACCATCTGGGAAATTTGCAAATCGCTGTTTAAACAGAGCAAGTTGTGTTTTTGCCGGCTAGGTAAACAATAACCGACTCCTTAAAGAAAGTGACTATTTTGTTTTGACCCAGCCTGGCATTTCAACCTTTTTCACTCTCAGAAAATGCTGAATTTAAAAAAAAAAAAAAGATGTTTTCATTGCCCAACAAAGCATATTATTGTAAACCAAAATGTTTTGGAAGTTAATTTGCTTAAACTACAATTAGGTTGTCACATGAGAGAAACCTTGGAATGATGTGGTAATCAAAAGGAAATTAGTTCACATTAGGCAGCGTGCAGTTCAGTGTGTCCTTTGAATGTTTTGTGTTTGTTTGCGTGTGTGTGTGTGTGTGTGTGTGTGTGTGTGTGTGTGTGTGTGTGTGTGTGTGTGTGTGTGTGTGTTAAAACTTGTTTATTTATGTATGGAGTTTATAGGGCTGTGTTCTTTCTGCTAATCGCTCTGCTAGGGCCAGAGAATGCTGTGCACATAGAGCTCTTAGTTTGATGAGAGCGATAAAGTGAGAATGTTGTGCTCTCTCCTCTCCTCTCCTCCATCTTTACTCTCTTTCTCCTCAAGGCTCTTGGACCATCCCAGTGAGCCTCCCATAAGTACACACTCAACTAGCTCCAGATTACATAATGACATCGTTTCTACTTTCTCTCTCTACCTTTCTCCTTTGCCTGTCCTGTGCTCTTTGGTGAATGCCTCTCTGTCGTTAAGGGATATTTACAATAGTATTGTATGACATGAATTGTATCTAGATACCTTTTATTAATATCTAAAATGCACCTCCATAGCCTCATATTGCTGGCTTAATCTTCCCAAATGGCCTACAGAAAAGGAGTTACGCTGCTATTGTAAACTGACAGTAAAAAAAAAACCAACAAAACAAAGAACGAACGAAGAATAAGAGAGTAACTTGGGAAGCTAGTTGCTGGTGCCAGTTTTGCGTTTAAGAAACACATGCTGGCAAATGCGCTCCTTGCGGAGCCCGAGGTGAGAGATGTATGCGGCGCTGTGTGTGATGAGTGATGGATGCTTTGGCGAGATGTGGGAATAAGAAGATGGAGTTTTTCCCAAAAACGGCAGACCTCCATCTCAGTCAGGGCCGCGGCCTCACACTCCTCACGCTTCAGCTCCCTGAGCTCCCGTGAGTTCATATCTGATTTTGTTTAAAGTAGACAGCGTTAATTAAATTAAGTTGGGTCTAGTGAAGGGCTCAATAGGGATAATCTCCAGTGAGCACTTTAGCCTGTTTCCTGAGCTTTTCTGCCCCCTACAGGTTTTAAGGGGAGCTGCAGAGGCTCTCAGCACTGCGCCCTTTATGGAGCTTTCTGTTGTCTTCTGTCTCTCCCGCTCGCCATATTTGTGTAAACAGTGTGAGAATGCCTCTGATGCGCACAACTAAATCCATATATTATATATATACCCCCCCCCCCTTCTCTCTCTTAATTTAGAAATTGGCCTGACGCACTTCTGTTGTGCATAAATAATTTTTCAAAGTGAATTTTAAAGTTTGTTAATGAAGTTTTTTTTTTGTTTGTTTGTTTAATGCAGTTCTCAAGAGTGCAGTAATCTTATAAAGGCATTGTCTTTGTTTACAGTAGGGAGCTGTTTGGGTGAATTATTATGATAATTATTCCATTAACTTTGTCTTTTTAATTTTTAAAACATTACAACTTTACCCCACAAAAATGACATCAAACAGTATTTAGAATTTCCATGTTTTTTCCGATGGTGTTTATCTTTTAGCCTGGTTAAACAGTATATTGCTGCCTTATTTTATGACAAAGACAAATTGGTGAGTTTATGCATTTTAATAAAGCCTGGCCAGCACAGGTTTATGTGGCTAGGATACTTTACTGGCGTTTAACTGTGCTCTTGTGGTTTCCACAACGGTGTTAGCATATGTCGCACAATGACATTTTCAGACAAAAGCGCCTTGAGCCGTGGCTGCCGAGCATCCTCTCCCTCTCTCTCTCTCAGCCTGCTCCCCAGACATCCAGTAAACTTAATTGTTTGTGGGTCCAGCTGGCCTTCTAGACTCTTCCATGACTGGGCTGAGACACGCAAAAGACTGGAGGGGGACGCTGGAAAAACAACCACGGACGAGACGGGGAAAACACACGGCTAGCAGACGTTAACCTGCGGAAACAGCCGATGTACCAGGCACTGAGTGCACCTGGGTGGAGGAGGGGTGGGGTGGGGTGGGGTGGGATGGGGTGGGGGGGGGCAGATGATAAAGTGAGGGAGACGAGCGTTAAAGGTGCGTTTCCAGGGTGACAGGTTGATTGACAGGGAGGGTGGAGGTGAAGTTCTTGGCCGCAGCCCAGAAAGGGTGGAAAAAAAGGAAAGGAGGGAAGACTGGTAAGGAAATGTCTCGGTGCCAGCTGTCGGCATTTGCTGTATGAACCTGGAGAATGGCGCACATTAAAGCGGGGGGGATGGGGCTTCCAGCACCCAATCCCCTCCGGCCCCCCATACTGTACGGCTCCCGTGGCCCCCCAGGGGCGAAAGGCTCTGCTTGTGAGTCACACAGCCTGCCTCCCAAAGCTTACACCAGAAGGCATCTCTCAACAGGCCTCTAGTCTCCATCTTCCTCTTGCTTTCGCTCTCTCCGCCGCCACCCCCCTAAAAAAAAAAAAAAAAATCCAGACGCAGACCAAGGAGGTCACATGCTCTTGAAGCCTCTCTTTCCTCCTCTTTTCTTCGTTTTCTCCTCCTTCTCCTCCTCCTCTCCCGCTCACTGCCAGTAGTGTTGTGGATCAGAACAGCGGTGCCTTTTTTTTTTGACTCATTTCTCATTTCCTCTAAACCCCCACTGGATTCATAACACATTTCACAATGTTATAATGCAAGAAAGTGCACGGTCATTCATGTCCAGATTTCACAAACCCCTTTTTTTTTTTTCTTCTTTTTTCTTTTCTTTTCTTTTCTTTTCTTTTCTTTTCTTTTCTTTCTTTCTTTCTTTCTTTTTTTTTTTTTTTAAAAAAAAAAGAGGAGCCGTTTTGTATTTGTTAGGGATATTAACACTAGTTTTAGTGCACAAACAGTACATTACGCCCAGGGCAGTAGAGGGAAAATCCTGCCAGGCTTTCCTCAAATCGATTTACCTGTGGGCTTGACCGCTCCATTTGTTTATTTGACGGCGTGGAGAGTGTGCTGGAGTAGAATGTAGTTTGAGATGACCTCATATATATATTTTTTTATATATATATTTGAAAAAAAAAGCTGAAGAAACAGCAGAGGAACAGCTGTGTGGGTTTGGCTGTATCCCTTTGGATATTGCTGTGCTGTTTGAGAATAATATTAAGGCTTCACAAATGGCCTGTGTGTAAAATAAATGCTAAGCCCTTATTTATTGCCTTTTAGGCTCAGCCAAAAGAAGACAAGCAGAAGGGGGCGGAATGTCTGTGTGTCATTCCATTATTTGATTATCTGCAGATTATTTTCATTTTTGCAAGCTGTAAGAGAGTGGAAATATCCACAGACACAGTTGGTGTACAAATGTTTTGTGTTTTTACCATTGACACTGGCCTTTTTTGGGGGGAGCTGGACACTGTGTGAGAGGCTAGTCATCTGGGGTTATTTTCCAGCGCCACCGCCGTGAGGTCCCCTCTGTGTATCGCCCAGCTCAGCAGCACCTGCTCTCAGAGCCCACCAGTAAACTCCCCAGCACCGCTCAGCACTATGTAGGGTTAAATGCTTATTGTATTTTTCATCTGTACTGTTTCTTTTTTCTTTTTTCTTTTTTTTCTTTTTTTTTTTTTGTATTTTTTTGTTTTGTCTTTGTTTTTCTTACTCGAACCGCAGTGTCAAGACCGTTTTCAAAAGCGATGGCGGCCATTTTGAGCAGCCGTGTGCTAAGTGGCAAGTGCAAGGCTGTACTTGAGAGAAGGCGACGCTTTGTTTATTTACTTGAGAGAAGGCGATGCTTTGTTTCTTAAAGGAACTTTTGTGTCGGATTGTTTGGCTGAGCCGCATGCCCGACGCTCGCTTGGCTTGGAAGGCCAGAGAAGTGCCGCAGTGGCATTGAACAACAACTGGTGTTGCCAGAGAAACGCCACCCTTTAGCAAGCACTATTCACAGATACATGTTAGTCCTTTTTGTCACTATGAGCCATGTCAGGAGGGAGGCAAATTATTTATTTACTTATAGAAATCTTTGTTAAAATTAGTTTGACCATATTACTATTGGTATTAAAAGAATCGCCTAAACTTCTCTAAAGAGATCAATTTAATTTTAGCACACATTAAGCTTCTTCAATCTATTAGCTACGGTATTTAAATATATAATATGAAACATATCTGATTGTGCGTTGATATTTTTATGTTTTGTTTGGTGAATCAGACATGAGGATTTGTAAAGTCATAGTGAAGTCTTTTTATTAGTATTTCAGTTATTCATTAAATTCATTTACGGTTGCTGTTTTAAATTTTACATGTAGGACACAGGAAGCCTTTCTTTTAATTAATTAAACTTTTTAATAATATTGTCTATGCCATTTTCATTTGTTGGCTGTATCTGACTGAAAAAAAAATAGAAAGGTAAACTTGAGGTAAAAATAAAAAAGAGCTTGTAATCTTGTATAGCATATTTGCAGTGCTTTGAAGGCTACATAAATACATTATTTGATCCGTCTGTTTAGCCCAGCTTGTGTCTAAAGGCTGTAATGTGTGTGTATGTGGGTGTGTTTGTGTGCTGGTGTGTATGGACACCATTGTGATGCACAGAAAGGAAATTGAGGCGATTTCCTCTTGTGAGCGACTGGTCAGCAAGGGTCTGGCTGCTTAGAGAAACCACACTCATCCCCAGACATGCAACATTCAACTCCTATTCAACCAAGTACACTACCTCAAACATAGATTGGGTACATTTCACTCTAAACTTGTCATTAATAGTGGACAAATTGTTGCCTTCCCAAAAGGGCAGATACTCAATACTCAATTATGCAGTAAATATATATTTCTGTATTTTTGTATTTTTATAATTATTCTGAGCAAGGGTATTTCGGTTTTAAAATTATAGTGATAATACTGTATTATGTGACCTTTGAGTGGGGTTTGAGTGCACTGAAGATTGAAATACTAAAATTGTAGGGGAAAACGTACAAAATCATGCTTCAAAGCGTGCAGAATTTACTTTATGAAATGATGCATGTGAAACCGTCGACTTTGAGAAAAACCTTATTTGTACGACAAAAAAAAAAAAAGGCCCATAGCGAACTAATCCAGGGGAATCCTGGACAGATAGCAGAGAGGGAAGTCGGACACGCCGTTCTGATTTGTGACCCCTCCACCCCCAATCCCCCTCCTATTTTAAGGCTGTTTGGAGCTGAAAGCGCCCTGGCAGGCGATGCTGGAGAACATAGCCCCAGGTGTGTGAGCGGCCAGCGGGCCTCCCAGTGTCCATCAGCAGTGCACTCAGCATCTGTCGCTGAGGACGCCGAAAAACATCGCTCGCTCTGCTGTGGCTTTGCTGTGTGTTAACTCTACACATTTGTGTGTGTGTGTGGGCGCGCGCCTGTGTGTGTGTGTGTGTGTGTGTGTGTGTGTGTGTGTGTGTGTGTGTGTGTGTGTGTGTAGCTTGCTTGGGTGTTCATGTATTTCCACTTGAGTTAAACTGCCTGCACATGTGCTTTTTTAATATTTGTGTCCTCCTGTGTTTTTGGATGTGCTTATCCCTTGAGCTCCCAGACAATCTAAACAATCTAAAGATCAGGAGTGAGGCGGGCATTGGCCGGCCGTGCCGGGGAGCTGGACGGGCACACGGGCACACGGGCACAAGCGCCGATGCCAGGGCTGTGTGGCCGCCGCGGCTGTGCCAGAGCGTCCCTCTGCATGTTTAATGCAGCTCTGCTCTGCTCTGCTCTGCTCTTCTCTGCCCTGCCTGGGGAGGCCACGCTCTCTCTCTCTCTCTCTCCCTCACACTCCTCTTTTAGCTCCACACCAGCCCCTTTTTTAGCCCATCCACCCATTTTTAGCACTCCTCTTTTCTCTCCGCCATCTCTTTTTAATCCCTCCATTTCGCTCGTTAACCTTCCTCTGCTCGCTTTTTTTTTCTCCCCCCTTCTTTTTCTCTCTGGTTTAAATTTGTGCGTGCTGCTTAAGATACTTGAGGCGTTTTTTAGAGAATGGTTGCAATAAAATCTGTCCATCAGCGTTGGTCATGTGGAACCGTGTTATTTGTGTGTGAATTCATTCGGTATGTTTTTGTTTGGGGGCGGCTGCTCACTGGCCTGTAGTGTGTGTGGGTGTGGGTAAGGGTCGTCTCCTTGGTGCCAGTTGAAGGTGGCTGTGTCCGCCAAGCGCCCGCCTCTGTTGGCAAGCGGCAGCGTGGCAGACGTCAGCGAGTGAGCGAGCAGGCAGGCTTGTGTGTGCGGCGCTGTATTCATTCCCCCCACGTAGAGGACATGGAAGCGAGATGGTTCCAGAGGCTCTGATTTACTGGGGGTATAAAAGCGGACAGCACCAAAGCTGGCACCAGGCAAAGCCAGGGGAGAAGGAAAGCAACAAGACAAAATAGGGAGAGGGAGATAGAAAAAGAGAGCGAGAGAGAGAGAGAGAAACAGAGAGAGAGAGAGAGAGAGTGAGAGAGAGAGAGTGAGAGAGAGAGAGTGAGAGAGAGAGAGTGAGAGAGAGAGAGAGAGTGAGAGAGAGAGAGAGAGAGAGAGAGAGAGAGAGAGAGGATGGAGGGGGATAGAATGGCGGCTGTTTGGTTTGGGAAAAGGTCTTAGGCGTTGCATGTACCTCAGTTGGCCGGATGCGTGTTTGTGTGAGCAAGTGTGACTCTGTGCTCTGGCCAATCAAAGGAGAGAGGAGAGCAAAACTACTGAGAGAAGGGAATAGACAGCAGTGCCTGTGGAGGGGAAATTTGATGGGAATTTACTGTGACACGGGTACCACCCAGGTAGTCCAGAGTGTCTTTGTCCAGTGTGTGTGTGTGTGTGTGTGTGTGTGTGTGTGTGTGTGTGTGTAGCCTATGTGTTTGTGTGTGTGTGGCCTTAGCCCAAGTGTGTGTGTATTTGTGGTGAGTGTGTGTGTGTGTGTGTGTGTGTGTGTGTCAGAGGGAGGGCAAGAGGAGGGGGAGTGCAGAGCAGAAGGGCAGGGCTTCTTTTATCCACTAAATGACCCCTCTATTCAGGCCCAACAATCCCCTTCCCCATGAGCTGCCCGGCCCCCATTGACACGCAGCCACGGGCAGGTAGCTCAGCGCCGCACGCGCCCCTCGGCCCTGCTACCCACACAAAGCCTCAGCTCCCTCCACCTGAAATCAATCTGATGGGGGAGCCGTCCGCTCTTCTCTCCCCTCTGCTCTCCTCTCCTCTCCTCTCCTCTCCTCTCCTCTCCTCTCCTCTCTTCTCTCCTCTTCTCCTCTGCTGCTCTCCTCTCTTCTCTTCTCCTCTCAGCTGCTCCGCACTATGCCTTTGTTGTCTGTAGCGTCTCATGCCTAAGCCCCCCTCTCCCCACCCCCCAAACCCCCTCCGTCTTACTTCCATTATCTTTTCTCCTGCTTTCATCATCTTTTTCCTTCTCTGTCTGTCTCTCTCTCTCTCTCTCTCTCTCTCTGTCTCTCTCTCCCTCTTTCTCTCTCTCCCTACACTTTTTACAGGAGTTTTTCTTCCTGTAGTTCTGTTGTTGCGCTTCTAGGAACACTTGTCACTCTTTACATTTGTGCCTTAGCACTCTTAGCATTGCTCTAAGCTGCGTAATTAAAAACAAATTGCCCATCAGCCTTCGGAGGCATATACGGTTTGAGCTCTTCCTATATGTGCCTCCATGCAACAGGTTGACTAAAGTAAAGATTTCCAACTTTGCACAAGTTTGCTTCTTTTCCCCTCCTTTTATTTCCAAATGTTCTGTTTGTGCAGAAATCACAGAATCACCATAAGGGCTGCTTTGCATTTTTAATTTAGTAACTAACATATGAATACATTTGCATATTAATTAGTTGCAGATTAAATCATGCATACATAATTGCCTCCTTACTGTGTTTAATGTTTGTCAGAATCTGCAGCCTCCGCTGATGAATGCCATTTCAAGATTACAATTGGACATCCTTTCGGACATGTTTGAGCCGAGAGCGAGCAGTTTGAAATACCAAACATTTGCTGAAATTATCGAATACTTTCAAAAGAGAGGAACGGTGTAGGCAGAGGCTGTGTGTGTGTGTGTATGTGTGTGTGTGTGTGTGTGTGTGTCTTTCTGCCTGCCGTTTTGCTGGTCTAAATTACTCCCTATTCACAGACATTAATGCTACTCCTAATTACACTGCCGCTGCTAATTAACACTTCCAGTGCTGGACGGATTTGCTGTGCACCAAGCACAATTGAATTAAGGTTGGTATAAAATTCAAATTGGTTCATTAAAATAAATGGAGACTCATCGGTGGAATTCCCCTTGTTTTGTTTTGTCTCAAAAAGAGTTTGTGTGATCCTGTGATTACACAGCATACAGTGAAATAAAGCTGATGCTTAACACAAAAGCATGAGCTGTGTAGATATGCTTCTGAAAAGTAAGTCCATTTTTGTGTGTATGGATTGTGTGTGTGTGTGTGTGTGTGTGTGTGTGTGTGTGTGTGTGTGTGTGTGTGTGTGTGTGAGAGGGGATTGTGTGGGTGTAAATGTGTGTGTTTGTACATGTGTGTGTGTGTTAGTCATTATGTAGAATAGTTGGAGAGAAGGGACATGTTTCACTCCTGTGTCAGTGTATATTTGTACAGTTTGTGTGTGTGTGTGTGTGTGTGTGTGTGTGTGTGTGTGTGTGTGTGTGTGTGTGTGTGTGTGTGTGTGTGTGTGTTTGTAACAAAACTATGACAACATCTGTAGTTGTTTAGGTTTTGGTGTATGTGCTAGTTTAGTCATAACTTAAGATTGGGATTGCAAAGGTTTATTGCTAAAATGAGTGGGTAGGAGCACTATCTTTAGCAGCTCAGTTTTGGCATTTTCCTGTAGCCAGTTTTCTAGCTTTTGTATTCATTGATAAAAAAGCAGTCCTTTTTATCTTTTATCTTTTGTCTTTTTTTTTAATAATAATAAAAAAAAGCAAATGGCCCATGTGATGTGTGCCTGTAGCCGTGTGTGTGGTGCCAGTGTGTGGTATAGAAGCGGACAGTACCGTAGGTGGTCTGGCTCAGGAGGCTTTGTGTAGCTCAGACCCATCTGGAAACTTCTTCACCTGCGTGGCATATGTGTGTGTCTCTCCGTTTGAGAAGGCCGTCTTTTGGCAGCGCTCGTTGTGTAGGACATCTAGTGTGTTCTGAAGGGCGATGATTGTGTGTTGAGTGACAGGCATGTGACTAATAAGTTGGAGCGAAGAGGGTGAATGGGAGTGGGCCGGGTGCAGACTCCTGAACTCCCGAAGAGAGTCAGAAAGGCGCTTGGAGTGACGAGCCCTGGAAGATTGACAGCTCCGGCTTCTAATGAGGGAAAAAATCCTCCAAGCATGAAATCAGAATGAAATGTGTGATTATAATTCAAGTACTGTTTACTCTGATCTCAGGGGGAAAGGGGAGAGTACGCCCTGCGAGAGAGAGACAGAGCGAGAGAGAGAGAGAGAGAAAGAGAGATGAGGGACAGGAGTCAGGGAGCCACCCTTCTTCCACTAAACACGCCTCTTACCCGGTAGTCCACCCCCACACCCCCTGACACCCACAGCCCCTCCACTGCTGCAGCCCACAAACACTGACACAAATAAACACGCGTTCCCAGCCCTGCTCCCGCACCACCGCATCCCCCACCCTACAGCAGGAGCCCATGGGCTGGGGGGAGTGGGAGCAGCTGACCAGACCCTCACCCACA
>JAODXP020000008.1:2819862-2829862 GCA_027497455.2 Sardinella longiceps
CATCTTGCTGAGCTTGTTTACGCTCACTATTCGGCGGTTAAAAAACAGCTAGGACGACATCGCTCGCATCCGCACCAAAGCATGCCAAGTTGCAGCACATTTGTCGTCTGGCTCAAAAAAATTGGTCTGATGTTTGAGTGTATGAGCGGGGTGCTGTACAGTATGTTATCCATGTCTGTCTGTCTGTGTGTGTGTGTGTTGGGGCTGAGAGCTCAGGCCGGGGGCTGTCCGACGGCAGGGAACGATCGCAGGGGTAACTGGAGCAAGCTAGGGCTTGGGCCTGGCTTGTGCGGGTGCTGGGATCTGGAGGAACAGCCTCTGCTTAATGAATGAACAAAAGAGAGGGGCCCAGCAAAAACAAAAGGCCTGCTCACAAGCCCCTTCAGCCACCACGGCCCACTCTACATTCTTATGCAAAGAGGACGTTTGAATATTCCTCAAGTTTTAATTAGCTTGCTGACTCGGCTTGCAGACAGACATGGTGAGCCCTGACAACTGAAACTGGCATTTTATAAATTGTGTAAATGGAAACTAAATTAGGGATCATACATTTGTTCACAAAACAAATTGCAATTTGAAAATGTCAAAAATGGAATAAAAGTAGAAATGCAAAGATTTTTTTTTTCATCTCAATTTTCCTGTTCCTTAAAAGTAATTTGCAGAGCAGAAAATATGAACATATGTTTAATAGAAAATATGTAATATTAATGGACGTGTAGAAATTAATGTTTGTTAATTAATTACTGCCATTTGTCATATAGATCTATAAAGTCATTCAATTTATCTTCAAAAAAAAAACTATTTTCTACAAATATTATTATTATTATTATTATTATTATTATTATTATTATTGTTGTTGTTGTTGTTGTTGTTATTATTATACACAAGGATGGGGAATTATATTGTTATTACTACATATTACAAGGATAGTGAATTTTGCACAATTTCCCCTTTAATCTCAACTCAAAGTACATAGTGCCAAATCAATTCTGAAATGTCCTCGCATTTTCCCACAAATGCATACAGAAAGTATAGTAGTGTTGATTTTGTAGATGTAGACATTGAGTGCATTGTTGTATTTGTTGTCAGGTGTCTGAAAGTCAGCTGAGTGAGTTAGACTTAAATTGTGTACAGTTTTATCAATCCAAATTCAGCTCAAATAGTTTATTTTACTATCAATTTTATTTGAGTCCTCAGAGCCACAATTGAGAAGGATCTTGAGGCTACTATAAATATGTACTATATATATTTCTTACTTATATAGAGATGACCACAGTTGGTGTAACTATATGAGAATAGAATTAAATATTGCTGGGCTTCCAGAACCTTAATACAGAATCAAAATACTACTTAAGGTGTCAACAGATTAATTAAAGGATGTATATTTTAAAATATTGTATATAATGATTTCCTGTATTAGAAATGATTTCAACTTTTGCATGCTGTGCCAATGCTGAGGCGTTGTTTGTTGTGCGGCACCTCGTGTAAACGGCACACCATCGTGTGTTCGAGGTCTCGTATCACTGTGTGTTGCATCAGTCGCCCTCTGTTTTTTTGTCTTCGCTGTAGTAGTGTGGTGTGTGTGGTGTGTTTTTTTTTTTTTTTTGCTCTTGTGCCAAATCGCAGCTCGCACCAAGGCTAAAAGGACTGCTCCTATTGATCTCATACAGACTTTCTCTCTGTTCCTCTCTCTCTTACTCGCGTACACACACACACACACACACACACACACACAGCCCTCACTCAGGAATGGCGCTCCTATGTTGTTGCCCCCCCATACATTCCGGGGATGTCTGGTAAAACGGGCGATCAGACCTCTGGGCAACTGAGCCTGTGCCAATCCAGCCCGTCAAAGTCAGGTGGGATCTGGGCTGGGAGACTGCCGTCTCTGTGGAGCCGCTGCTGTCCTCCGAGGGCTGAGTGTTGCCAATCGCAAGCACACGTTACACTTGTTCACACTTTCCTCCTCGCTTTGTTTGGGCTTCAGACCTGGACCTGCACTGACTCCATGTTTTTCTGCATCAGCTTCACACATATACACACACGCAATCACAAAATTGATGTTGGAATATCATCTCCCAAACACACACTTTCTTTCTTACACACACACGCGCGCGCAAACACACACGAACACACACACACACACACACATGCGCACAAACACACTTTCCTTTCTCCTTTTTGGAGTGTGTGACCCCGGCCTCCATGTCTTGTTTAAGTGGATGAGATACACTTGCCCCCATTGAAATGCTTGTCCCTCATTATGAAACAAAATGGGAGCCTTTGTCAGCAGGGACTAAATCCCAGTGAAATAGGTCACTGGCCCAGCAGCCCCTTCCTCAATCCTACAGACATATGCTAGGCAGCACACACATTATGCTAAACACAGAGTGGGCTTTGGGGGGGGTGTATCCCTAGAAATAAAGTTATGTACTAATTCCATAATGCAGTGCTATCACATGCTGTTGTTGTGTTCACTAAATCCAGCCCATCACTTTAAAATGCAGTTCTTCTTAGTAGATTAGTAGATTGTACAATTCCACAGAGTCTGTTGAAATATGTTGATATCTGCATTTATATCCAAAATAATATAGCTTTTTAAAAATATACGAAATAGTATTTTGTTTGTTTGTTTGTTTGTTTTTTTCTCAATGAATTCACCATACCAGGATTTTTCATGCTACAACTCTGTTGCAAGGCCCCCCATTCAAGAGCAAGGCTGTTTTATCCAAATAGTAGTCTCTAATCTGGTTGTCACGTGTGTGACATAACGTCTAGCATGACCAGTACTTGTGTGCTTGTCTCTTGGTGTGTGTGCGTGTGTGTGTGTGTGTGTGTGTGTGTGTGTGTGTGTGTGTGTGTGTGTGTGTGTGTGTGTGTGTGTGTGTGTGTGTGTGTGTGTGTGTGTGTGTGTGTGTGTGTGTGAGTGACCGTTGATGAAGCCCTAAGTTGAGCACATGAGGCATGCCTTTGACAGAGGCATCTCTGAAGATCCGTTGTGTGTGTGGCTGACTGGACTGGCGGGAGATGGGCACTCGGGCTGCCCGATGGTGGCCGTTCTCTAGATGCAGCTTTTTGGGCAAGTGCCCGCCACTCGCAGTGCCTGCCTGCCTGCCTCACAGGCTGTGAATAGAAATAGGTCAGCTTCTGTAGAGCTCCTGTGTGCTTCCCAGGAACACACACACACACACACACACACACACACACACACATTACACACACACACACACACACACACACACACACACACACACACACACACACACACACACACACTACACAGACACACAACGCGGGGCCTCAAAGTCATCAAGGGCCTCCCTCCTGAAAAAATAAATAGTCCCATTTTAACACGTAGTCTAATCAGGGCTCTCGGTTGTGATCAGAAGGTTTTTGTGGCGTGTATCTTTCACACAAACATCCATATTCATCTCAGACTCATTGCTGAGCAGCTCTTGCAGTGGGCATGATGGAGGAAAAGTATCTGAAGAATGGCTAGAAATAGCCTCGCCTCAGAAAGATGGGGGGTGGGGGGGGGGGGGTAGGAAGGGGAGTTGAAAGTCTAAAATGCTGAAGTAATCAAGTCTTTGATCTTTGAGGTTTTATTATTACAATCTGCAGCAAATAATGTGAGCCTGATTCTGTAGTCTGAAGTGGAGCTGGCCCCATATGTTCATCATTAAAGCTCTTCGTCAGATGAAGTCAGGAGGCTGCTGCACTCTTGCTCAGGAGGCCAGCATCTTAATACCAATTAACTTTAGACAGGAGATGGTGTGGAAGGAATGGGCTGTTTGTGCTCCGTCCGATCTTTCGGAGGTGCTGATGTGTGTGTGAGATTAGCCATTACTTTCTTCCTCTTACCCCTTCCAGTTTTTTACTTTTTTTTACTTTTCCAAATTGACTAATGCATGTGTCATAGAGAAGGGCAATTACAGGCTGCTGGTTGGAATATTTGGGGTTCCATGTTTCTTGGTGTTTTCACAGAGACTCGAGTGCCCCCAGAGCACGCACTGATCAGTTTGTTTTGCTGTGTGCGTGTGTGGGGTTGAACACTCTGATGGCTCGCTGATTGGGTGATACGGCTGGTTTGCAGGCATAGGACTACACACACACACACACACACACACACACACACACACACACACACACACACACACACACACACACACACACCACAAACAGACATGCACTTGTTCTCTGTGGCTGAGCGGGATTTGTGATTAGAAAAAATGCTGTGGCTGTTTTGTGAGGCTTCCTCTAGAAGAACAAGGGAAGTAGCACTAGCAGCAGCAATAACAACATGGCCGCGTACAGCAGCAGTGGCAGCAGAGGCAGGCAGGCAGCACAAAAGGCTCGTGGCAGCGGCGCTGTTCCCTCCACAGCCGCCTGCCCGCCTGCCTGCCTGTGTGCCCGCCTGCCTGCCTGCCAGAGGGGGAGGCCCAGCCAGCCCAGCCCTGCCCAGCCCTGCCCACAGATGCTGCGTGCTGCCACCCATGCCAGGTGCCAGCAGGGTTAGCGGAAGAGAAAGGGGAGGGGGACAGAGAGGAAGACTCTGGCTGTGTAAACAGAACATAGCACCTTTCTCTTATGGACAATAATGTAGTTTTTTTGTTTTTGTTTTTTGCATAGATTTTCCTTTTCTTCACCATGTATCGTCCACCATATATATTCTGGTTCTTGTGTATGTGTCTGTGTAGTGTGTGTGTGTGTGTAGTGTGTGTGTGTGTGTGTGTGTGTGTGTGTGTGTGTGTAGTGTGTGTGTAGTGTGTGTGTGTGTGTGTGCTGATTGTACTCTGTGGTGTGCATGAAAAAGCAGCTCGCTGAAACTTTGAGATTGCTCTTAATTACTCCCATCAATTGATTATTTATGGTGGCAATTAATCGACTGTCAGTGAGCCAATTGGCTAGACCCCAACTTAGGAAAACTACTGAGCAGGTTCCTTGTATTCCAAATCACCTCCCCCTCTTCTGTCTTTCGTTCCTCGTCCCCCCCCCCCCCTCCCTCTTTTCTCTCCCTCTCTTTCTCTTTTTTTCCCTCCATGTTTGGATAGCCTCATTCACCATCAGCCTCTTATCTCCCCATAATCATTTGAGAAAGGGACAGAATCAAGCTCTTTTATCACTGTTTGGCTACGAGCCTGCTGCTGTGAAGACGCTCCCGCACTTCCAGGCGGCCATCTTTGTTCGCTCCCTCCTCTCTCTTCCCCAAGGTTAAATCTGTGCGGGCGTGCGGGGAGTCCTGCTTAAAGCATTCCAGATCCCCATCACCACCACCATCACCATCACCGCCGCCGCCACCACCCCCAGCCCTTATCTCTGGGAGTAATCCTCATAAATTGATTTGGCACGTGGAACGGTGCGTCGTCCGCTGGGCTGCGGCGGGGTGTTTGCTCTGGGCTACTGGGTGAGGCCCCTGCAGTCGCTCTCTTCTCTGGTGGCAAGCCGTCACCCGCACCACCTTCGCCAGAGATGGGCTCAGCAGCGGGCGCACCCAGGGGTGGAGGAACATGTTGGGGCCTGACTCCCCGCCACTTCAGAGAAGGCAACTGAGAGGACACCTTGCTTCTGTTGTCCGCGCCATCAGTGTTTACTGCACTCTGAGATCGTAGTGCGCTCAGCGGTCGCCGCTGTTTGGAGTTCCGATCTCAGTGGAAGTGTGTGTGTCCATCCACGTACCTCCGGGATTTCGGCTGGCCACTCTTCACATTCGCTGATTTGTTTCCACCTTGAAATGAGAACCACAGTGCAACCTAGAAATTCTGGACATTGTGTGTGTGTGTGTGTGTGTATGTATGTGTGTGTGCCTGAGTGTGTGTGTGCTCGAGTGTGTGTGTGTGTGTGTGTGTGTGTATAAATAGAATAGACTGGTGTATCTTGAGCCTCATGACAAAGCTGTGTTGTGTGGAGAGAGGGGTAGCGGTAATGAGTGCTGGCATAGGCTGACATATGGCAGTAATTAAATTAAATTAGGAGAAGAAAAGGCTATGGTCACTTGCCAAAAGCGCTATACCTTGAAAGGATTTGCGAATAATAAAAAGCCTCTTATTAAGCTCTGTCACCTGTGGAAATGTGCGTCTCTCTCTTTCATTTTCTCTCTGTCTCTCTCTCTCTATACCCTTTCTCTCTCACCCTCTCGGCAATTTTTCTCTCCCATCCCCCTTTGCTTCTTTTCCCTACTCACCTTACTTTTCCCTCTCTTTCTCTCTCTCTCTCTCTCTCTCTCTCTCTCTCTCTCTCTCTCTCTCTCTCTCTCTCTCTCTCTCTCTCTCTCTCTCTCTCTCTCTCAGTAACCAGTCTTTTCATCCTATAATAACCCAATGCCCAGCTAATGGAGGATTTGCCTCTGTCACCAGCACTAATAACACAGAGCTCAGCCCCTCTGACAGGACACAAAATGACCTCTTTATATTCACCTCCCCAAAGCCACTCGCAAACTTACAGTGAAACTCAACAGCCTTCATTTCGCTACTGTGACCCCTCATTCCTCATTTCAGACCATTGCCACAGTTCATATTTTATATTTCTTCCAGACTTTTCTGCTCTTATCAAGATTTTGTGGTGGCATGAAGGGAGAGGCTTGGGCAAAAGAATTTCAGTTCTGTGTGTGTGTGTGTGTGTGAGGGAGAGAGAGATAGAGCATGTATGAAGCTTCTGAATGTCATTACTGCGGACACACAAACATAATATATATATATATATACGGTTTGGAGTTGGCCGAATCCTCTGCCCTCTCCCCTGCATAGCGAGATGCTCAGTACGGCTTATTAAGCGTCTGCTAGCCTTTGGCCATGCGTGCCTCAGCCTGAAGCCATTTCCTGCTGGCGGCCCCGCGCTCGCGCTCTCTCAGCCCCATTACGGAACACATTACTGGCCGCTCTCCCCTCTCTATTCCCCTCTCGTCTCCCTCATTCCCGCCTGCGCGCCGCTCTCATTCCCATCCCATTCAGACGAGTGTCCACGCGCTCTTTCCCAATCCCGGCTGGGAGATCGCGCCACACGGATGGATTCCATATCCCCTCGCTCGCCGCCAAATTGAGTGGCCCTCCACAGGAAAAAAAAAGAAAGGCCGGTGCTGGGGTCCACGGGGCCCGGCCTGTCAGGTTGATGTATATGGTCGGCCCTGCCGAGACGCCGGCCACCACCTGCACAACATAAGCAGTATTAATGCCCCACGCTAGCACGAGGCCAATCGATATGGAGAAAACAGCGGTGACCCATTGTCCCACCATTGCCTGTTCTGGCCTTGTTGCTCAAAGAAATGCAGCTTTAACTTAGACAGGGATGTGCCGTGGCTCCAGGCTTTTTCGGGGATTTTAGTGCCACATGGTTCGGCTGTTATGGCCCCGACTGGTACTCAGTTCAGTGGAAACGATTGCTCATGGGAGGACTCACGTTTTGAGTCACTAGCTAAATACCAGGCAGACAGATGTAGAGGCCCATGGTTAACTTGCAACTGTGTCTGGAGCTGTTTGGCTCAGAGGGGTTACCCAGACCAGCTCTGTTCCCAAGTCACAGTTTCAGTGGGGCATCAGGAGGAAGAGTGTTTTCTCCAGGAAATACATTCATTTGCCTTTCTGTCTTTGTGTCTGCTGACAAGGAGGTCTTTGTGCCGGGCTCCTGAAAGACCTCACACAAGGCCAGGCACAAAGAGGGCTTCGCTGTTCGCCTTTGTTGTTTTTCCTCTGTCTCAGGCCACATAGAACTGCTCCCGGCACCCTGCCTGAATAGACAAGGCATTTAAATTGCAGGTGCATGCCACTAGGGGGCACTGCCAGTGGAGAGCGCTCGTCTCTGCAGTCTGGATTATAATCAAAAGCAGCTCCAGTTTTTCCAAGGAACAATAGTTCCAGTTAGGGTAGCCCACCTACCCAAATTAAAATAAGACACCAACTCGGCTCATCCTGAGAAAGGTGTTGTTGGTGTGTGAGGTGTGTGGCTACAATTTAAGATGCAGTTGGTTTGCATTGCACAGCCCGCCTCAGTCCTACGCATTGTTCTCTACGTCAGCCTCCGCTCTGCTTCTAATGCACAGGAGAGCCGCTGTCTCATACCTGGCACCTCACCAAGGGCCCGGACATAAAAAAAAAGAAGGGCAGAAAGAAAAGAGAAGAAAGGGAGGGAAGGAGTGTAAAGGGAAGGGAAGAAAGCCAGAGGGGTTGAGCGTTTTTTTTTTTTTTTTTCCCCTTTCTCTCCAACACCATCTGCGCTACAGACCTCACTGGCCCAGCCCCCCCTGGCCCTGTCAATCTCCCATCGTCACAGCAACCCGGCCACTAGGGCGTCACTGACCTGATCCTGAGGTACCCTACAGTATACCTCCCCAGAGTGAGGGATAGAGAGAGAGAGAGAAAGAAAAAGAGAGAGAAAGAGAGAGATGGCATAACCACCAGGGCCCTTTTGAACCCCTCTTCCTGAACCAGCCCCCTGTACTCTCTTGCATTGCTGCACAATGAGGCCAACCTTTCCCGGGTTAATTTTATCTAATTAGTGGTCAATTAAAAACTGAAAATTGCTGAATAGAATCTCTTTGATCAGGTCCCCCTGGCGCAGGCGGCTTTTCCTTTAGCCCTCTCCACCATCTTGAATTCATTTGGAAGCAGCAGTGTAAACAAGCTAAAATTGGGTCCTGTTTTTTTATTTTTTTGGAAGAGCTGGTCTGCTCAGATGGCTGTGGGATCGCTCTCTCTCTCTCTCTCTCTCTCTCTCTCTCTCTCTCTCTCTCTCTCTCTCTCTCTCTCTCTCTCTCTCTTCTCTTTTTCATGCACACACACACACACGCTCACTCGCTCAGTCACTTTCTCTCAGAATCCTTTTCAAAGCTATGCACTGAAACTGAGGTGGAGAGGCCACTGATAATGAAGTGCCAGTATTTTGAATCACACACACACACACACACACACACACACACACACACACACACACACACACACACACACACACACACACACACACACACACACACACACACACATACAGTCTTGTCCAATTCCCCGTATCCACATACTGACTTGTCAGTTGTTCAGTTGTCTCACTTAAGAGCAGTACAGACATGAGTAATGAAATAATTCATTTTTTCATTGTCTTTAGTGGTGATGTTTGTTTTGGGTTTTTAACACCAATATTTGATTTTGTTTTGCAGTTGAAGAGTTTGATTAAATTAAATCTTTTTGAAACAGGACTTAGCAGGCTTTATCTAGAGAACGCACACACCCATTAAAGTGATGAGCCACCTTGGTTAGGTGGTTTTCAGGCCAGCTTTAGTTGCACGGTTTGATGTGAGTGCACTCCAGGAAGCAGTGGAGACAGTCAAAGATGCATTAGATTGGCACATCTCTGGCAGTGAGGGAGACTGTGTGTGTGTGTGTGTGTGTGTGTGTGTGTGTGTGTGTGTGTGTGTGTGTGTGTGTGTGTGTGTGTGTGTGTGTGTGTGTGTGTGTGTGTGTGTGGGTGTGTGTGTGTGCTGGGATGGCAGTCTGACTGGAGCTCAGCCTCAGGCCTCTATCATGGCTCTCTTCAGGGGTCCTAGCATCTAGCAATCTAGCCCCACACACACACACACACTCACACTCAGGGCTCCAGTGAGTCATATAGCGCAAGCCTGCAAACACGGAGGAAGTGCTCTCCTTTCACAACAAGCAGGTCCAAGACCGAGAGCTTTCAGTGGGTTGGAAGAGGCCTGGATTCTTTCACTTTTTCTATCTCTTTCTTTCACTGGGCCTGTCACTCACTCCCTCTGAAGATGATGTACGCGCGTTAGACTTGGCTGTGGAGGCCTTGCGTGCCTCTTATTGGCTCCGTGCTGCAGCGGAGTTGAAGTCCACATGTTGTCTGGAAGAGAGCGAAGCAGGAACTGTAGCTGACATTAAGGCTTATGGCTCTGCGATGCCCTCTGAATCACTCGCAGTGTTTCTGGCATGCGTCACAGAGACAAAAACAGCAAAGCGTTGCTTTAGGACCAAACACACATGCACAGCTAAACTTCGTATGGCGAGGCATGATC
>JAODXP020000008.1:2832362-2839862 GCA_027497455.2 Sardinella longiceps
CCCCCCAAACCCCCTGCCCCCCACCCTCTCCTCCCCCTGCTTGCTTGTGGAGGTCTGGCTGTGAGCGTGCTGGGGGGGGGGGCACCTCCTCACCCCCTCAGTCACAGGTGCACTCTGCAGAGGCGCGCACTTGTCTTCGCATGGTGCGCCCTAATCAAGCAACAGGAAGCTGGGCCTCCTCAGGGAGTCTGACTGCAAGTGTGTGTGTGTGTGTGTGTGTGTGTGTGTGTGTGTGTGTGTGTGTGTGTGTGTGTGTGTGTGTGTGTGTGTGTGTGTGTGTGTGTGTGTGTGTGTGTGTGTGTGTGTGTGTGTGAATGAGACTGCTTTGGCATGTGTATTTCTCCTCTCTGATTCTTGCTGTGGCTCATGTGGAATCAATTACCATTTGATGGTAATGGTAGGCTTGAGGCTCTCTGTTTGTGTGTGTGTGTGTGTGTGTGTGTGTGTGTGTGTGTGTGTGTGTGTGTGTGTGTGTGTGTGTGTGTGTGCGCGCGCGAAGTATGTAGTATTTGTGTTAGAGAGAAAGAGAGAAACTGTATGTGCTTGTGTACACTGGGCATAGCACATACCCTTGTCCGTGTGCGAAGTGGACTGCAACTGAGAGAAGTGTGTGTGTGTGTGTGTGTGTGTGTGTGTGTGTGTGTGTGTATGATAATGGCTGCCTCAGGCCTGTGGCAAGTGTGTCCTATGAGAAAGCAGTGGAAGCGTAGCTGCATCTGGAGCGCATTACTACAATTGCAGGTTGATAGAATAAAGTCCAGGGAGAGGTGGGTGGGATTTCCTTCCGGATTGTTCCCTCGCTTGCGCTCTCTCTCTCTTTCTTTCTTTCTCTCTGTCCTTCTTTAAATCTCGTCTCTAGTCCTTTTCCTTTCTTCTCCTTCACACTTACTTTCTCTCCAAGTCTTCCCTTCATTCAGTCTCTTCCTTGTCTTTCACCTCCCCTACCCTCTCTCTCTCTCTCTCTCTCTCTCTCTCTCTCTCTCTCTCTCTCTCTCTCTCTCTCTCTCTCTCTCTCTCTCTGCCATTCTCGTCTCACCCATCTGTTGTGTGTAAGTGCAGCAATGTTGTGGGCTGTGTTTGGAATGGCTCAATACATCAGCGGGGCCTGCCTCCTTTCAGTCAGCCCCCAGCATGTGTTGGGCATTAGAGCTGAAATTAACCTTCAGAGCGGCCGCCACCGCCGCCCCGCTCCACTCCAAACAATACAGCCCAGCCCAGCGCAGCGCAGCCCAGCCTAGCCCAGCCCGCCACGCCGACTAATGAGCTTCCTGGCGGAAGAGCGCGTGTGGCACGGGGGCCAGAGGTTCATGCTAGAGAGAGAGAGAGAGAGAGAGAGAAAATGGTGGGGTAATCAATCAATAATCAATAAGGATTTCAACGTTTTGACAACATGTCTTACTTAAGACTCTGACAAAAGCGTCTTAGCCCTCATATTATATTATTATATATTATATATATTTATATATAAATATTCTATATCACCTATGTTTATTACTACTTTGTATGTGGTTATTAGCTGATTATACAGAGAGGGAAGTTTGGAGTTGTACTTTGGGGGTGTTTGAAATGACGTGAGTGTGTTTGTGGCTGTGTTTACATCATTGCACATGTGTGTATTTATGTTGTGATATTTCTGACAGGCACTGTCAGAAGCCAGGCTCTGATGCTGGGCGTGGTGTGTGTTTGTGTTGCGCTCGTGCATGTGTGTTTATGTGTGTGTTGTGCGCGCTTGTGTGTGTGTTGTGCGTGTGTGTGTGTGTGTGTGTGTGTGTGTGTGTGTGTGTGTGTGTGTGTGTGTGTGTGTGTGTGTGTGTGTGTGTGTGTGTGTGTGTGTGTGTGTGTTGGAGGCTGGGCCAGTGGTTTTGTCCTGACTCGGTCCAGAGGGCCCAATCTGGAATGTGTTAGAGCGGCTGGGGCCCCAGCACAGGTGCAGTGGGATGGCCCTTGGGCCGGGGAGAGAGGGAGGGAGGGAGGGAGTGTAGGAGGGGGAGTGTGGAGAGGGAGGATGGAGGGATTGAAGAGACGGAAAGAAGGAGAGGGGGGTGGAGTGGCAGGGCAGGGGTTTCGTGACTGCTTCTCTCTCGCACGCATTCCAACACATCTGTTTCTGATCAAGGGCAGTAAACAGACATTCCCTCTGTCCCACACACACACACATACACACACACATACACATTTTGTCACTCTCTCCAAGTACTACACATTGACTTACTTTATATATCTTCACATATTTTTACTCCCATGCTTACCATCTATCTTACTCAGTACTTACTTTAAAGTGTGTGTGTCTTCACTGTATTTTTACATGCCGTATAGTTGATGGCATGCTATTTTTGCATGTGTCCTTATTTGTCTTTAAGAGTAGGACGAAGTTTTACTGTGTGTGTGTGTGTGTGTGTGTGTGTGTGTGTGTGTGTGTGTGTGTGTGTGTGTGTGAACTCCCTATCACTGTCCCTTCGAGCCTTGTGCTCATTAGAGGGTCAGTAGGCCGGGGCAACCCCCCACTGTCCCCACATCAGAATGTTACCATCGTCATGGCAACATGTAGTCCAGCAGGCCTTGCCATGAGTGTGTTGAGCAGCGGCCCAAACTAGCAGGGCTGCTGTCAGACAGGAAGGTGAGGAGAGGAGAGGGCTTTGATGGGGGGGCTAGCAGATGTGCTGTATGCGCTCGCTCTCTCTCTCTCTCTCTCTCTCTCTCTCTCTCTCTCTCTCTCTCTCTCTCTCTCTCTCACTCTCACTCTACCTCCCTCCATCCCTCCCCATTGTTTCCTTCTCTCTCCTGCACTCTTCTCTGCTCAGCACAAAGGCTGTATTTCACAAATGCTGGGTTTGAGCTCAGCTCTGTGCATGCGCGTGCAGCGCCCCAGTCTACCAGGCAACAAGACATCCCGTCCAAAAAACACACCTCATAAATCCAATACGCAACATCATGAGCAAGCGGCAAAATAAAAGCAAAGCTTCTTACGTCTTTGTGAGGAAGGTATTTTCTTCTTTTCATGGCAATGAGGCCTCTTTGTTGTCTGTCTGCACCCCCCCTCCATCCCCCTGGCAGATCAATGTGGTGGCTTTCAGATGGCTGTGCAGGCAGCCTTTGGAGGGCTGAGGCTGTTTCTGCTGTGTGTCGGTCTGTCTGTCTGTCTGTCTGAGGTTGGCTGACTTCATCCGCCCTGATCTGTGAGCCTCTGAATCATCTAATGGTTCCCCTCCAATTATGGAGCCCACATGGATGGCTCATGGAGGCAAATTGACTTCCTGCACCAGGGAAGTACAAGATGTCCTCCTGGATAGCGAGACTGTGTGTGTGCGTGTGTGTGTGTGTGCGCATGCGCGTCTGTGTGTGTGTGTGTGTGTGAGGGGACCCTTCCAGTCCCATCTGGTGTGTGCAGGTAGCCTCAGCTGCACCAGGCGGGACAGGTGCACGCTTGAGACTGTGGGAAACATGGAAATTGGGGTCTCACTAGTGCTGGTCCGGGGAAGAGGAGGGGGGTAGAAACACAACACAAATACATTCCTGTGTGTGTGTGTGTGTGTGTGTGTGTGTGTGTGTGTGTGTGTGTGTGTGTGTGTGTGTGTGTGTGTGTGTGTGTGTGTGTGTGTGTGTGTGTGTGTGTGTGTGTAAGCTCTTTGATACTTTGGGGACTTGTAAAGCATGTCTGTGGAGCGCATCTGTCCCAAATGAAGTTTGTCCTCGTATTTTTTGAGCTATTGGCTCTCTCTTGTATTTGTGTTCTTAGTGTGGGTCTGTGTGTGTGTGGCTGTATGTGAATCACTGAGTGGGTTGGTGTGTGTGTGTATCTCTGTAAGAGCGTGTGTGTGTGTGTGTGTGTGTGTGTGTGTGTGTGTTTGTCTAAGAGAGTCTTCATCAGTGGGGAGCACAAGTGGGTCAATCAACATTCTCATAAACGTGGTTTTATGATCAGGCTCGAAAGTCTCTCTGCTCTCCCCTCGGCGCGAGTCTCGAGTGGGCCGGGCGGAAGAGATTAGAGGGCCTCTCGGCGGCCTGATGACTTTAGCAGACGCCCGCAGCCATTTGGACTCGACTAGCTTTCGCCAGGGCCTGAGCAAGGTGCTTCATGGGAAAGGCGAGGCTCTCCTGCTGCGCTTCCCAGTCTCAATAAAGCGCCGCGGCCCCCACAGTCTCTCTCTCTCTCTCTCTCTCTCTCTCTCTCTCTCTCTCTCTCTCTCTCTCTCTCTCTCTCTCTCTCTCTCAGTGACTCGGGCCTTTTAAAAGAGGCCTCCTGCTAGGCCAGAGTGGCTATCCTGCGGCGACAGGAAAAAGACTTGACTCCAGTGTCATGGACGCATTGTTTTGTTTCGGAGGGCAATTGAGGTTCTTTGGGCTGGGAGTTGTCTTCCTCTCTTTCTCCGTCCATGCGCCCCCTATCTATCTGTCTATTCATCCATCCATCCATTCATTCATTTCTCTCCAGCCGTCTGCCTGTCTGTTGTGTGATGCAACGCTCATTAAACAGCTGCCCCTGTCGTGATGGACTCTCTGCGGCCAGAGTAGCGAGCGTGCTTCCTGTGCTTCCGTGACAGAATTCCCAGTGTCCCAGTCGGACTTAGCTCGGAGGAGAGCGAGCGATCGAGCCGTGGCCAGATTGGCTGGGAAAGGAGCGGCTCCCGAAGCCTGCTAGAGCGATCATGTTTCTGGGTGTATTTCCTTCCTGCCGCTCGCATTCCATGAAGCTTGCGCACTACACTGCTCGCCTGCTGGAATTAATGCCTCCTGATTTATTTACAAGGGCTCAGTCCAAAAGCGCACCACAAACCCAATCTGGAGCCGTAAATCGAACGTGGGAAATCGGCTGAATTATTTAGGCGCAAGATAGTGTCGAGGGAACCTGCTGTGTATTTTGGTGACCGATTTGATGTCGGAAAGGAATTTTCTCTAAGTGTGTGTGTTTATTGTGCGTGTACATGTGTGTGACCAAACATTGTCTTTGTGTGTTGCAGGTGTACGCACCATCCGCGAGCACGGCGGACTACAACCGTGACTCACCGGGTTACCCGGCCTCCAAACCCCCCACCGGCTCCTTCCCCAGCTCCTTCTTCATGCCAGGTATACACACACACACACACACACACACACACACACTCAGATGTAGGGTAACTCAAGCATGCACCAACAACACACAATCACACACTCTCATGCATGGTAACTCACACAAGTACCAACAACCACATACAAAACATGCATAATGTAGACACACACACACACACACACCCAAACATACACACACATGTCTGGTAATACACAGACAGCCACTAGCCAAACACACACACACTCTGGTTCACACTCTCTCCCTCTCTCACTCATACTCTCATGTGAACACACACAGGCCCTGGGATGGGATTATGCAACCATCCCTAAACCCCCGAGTGCTCATGCTTTCCATCATAACAGTGTAATTCCTTGTTTCACGCATTATTGCTTTCAAACCACAGCCATTATCCCGACTCTAACCCCAGCCAGTACAACTGACCCTATTGGCATTAAGAACGAAGATTAAGGTTTACGGCCTCTGCTGAGAATTTAAGAAGCCGCGTTTTTAAGTGAGTAATAGCGGCGAATAATTGAATAATGGCAGCGCTTATTGCCCGTGCGCTTGACTAGCGCTAAGAGGTGGATGGCGGGACGGGTCCTTCTGAGAAATGAAAATGTATATGGTTCTGGGAGCGGCCCAGCGCGGAACTGCAGCCAGAGAGCCGCTAGGATTGTATCATAGAGGGATTGAGCCGGAGAGCCTCTAATCCCCCTCTCTAATGAGAATGCATCAGCTTTCACTAGAATTGAGGCCATGAGTCTCTCCGTGTGTGTGTTTTGTGTTTGTGTGTTTGAGAGTGAAAGAGTGTCTGTGTTTTGTGTTTGTGTGTGAGTGTGTGAGTCACAGCCATGTTTTGGGCGGGCGTCGAGCTCTCTGTGACTTTTGTTCTCGCGTCTAGACTGTGTCTAGACAGTGCAAAACCAAACTGGGCTACTTTTTTTGCCTCTGGTATTGCAGTTGACTGATTACGTTGAGGTCCGTGTTTATAGATTTGCAAGTATTTATTGGACTACAGAACCCTATTTTTGTGTCACCACCTCATGTGCGAATTATGCCAGAAAGTCATGGTTGCGTGTGGTCATTTAATGGTGCATGACGGAAAGTTTTCTCTGTGCTCTGTGTGTGTGTGCGTGTGTGTGTGTGTGTGTGTGTGTGTGTGTGTGTGTGTGTGTGTGTAGACGGCCATCACAGTGCTGACCCATGGAGCTCCTCCAGCGGCATGAACCAGCCCGGCTACAGCGGCATGCTGGGAAACTCTTCACACAGCTCCCAGGGCAGCAGCTACTGCGGCCTGCACCCACACGAGAGGCTGGTGAGTACAGCAGCAGTGCCCCCACCCCCTCCCCTTCCCTTCCCTCCCCTCCCCTCCCCTCTCTGTCTTCTTCTGCCTCTTTTGCCTCCCTTTGTCCTTACTGCACTCTTCTCCTCTGCTTCACTTTTAGATAAATGTGCCTTTAAATGTGTGTCTTTTCTGATAGCTGCCTGTTAGTGCTGAAGCATGCTTCATGCTGCACAAAGCATGATGCATGCATGTTGTGTGTGTGTGTGTGGGGGAGGTGTGTGTGTGTGGTGTGTGTGTATTGATGGGCCTGTGCTCGGTCTCTTCCCTCCCACAGAGCTACCCATCACACTCCTCGGCCGACATCAACTCCAGTCTTCCTCCCATGTCCAGTTTCCACCGCAGCGGCGGGACCAATCACTACAGCACGGCCTCCTGCTCCGCCACCACAAACGGCACAGACAGCATCATGGGTAAGCCTCGCCTCGCGCCTTCCACTTCCCACCTCCCACCTCCAGCCCAGTCGCAGCACCATAGAGCCATGTTGTTTGTTTGTTTGTTGCCTCGCTTCCCAGCGCTCAGACGCTGAGGTCACCCAGCGGGGTGGGGATCGGCTCCCTCAGACGGGTGAAGAAGTTTGCGCGCCATCCGTTAACGCTTAGCGACTTGTCGTCCCAGCTCCGCCGGCGATGAGTCATCCGTCTCTCGGGTGTCCTGAAGAGGGACCCATCTCTCCGGAGAGGCGGCGAGTCGGGAGAGAGAATAATGAGGGCTTCAGCACGCAGCCTAAGGAGGCTCTGGCAGCCCAGGCACCGAGCGCTAAGAGGCCAAAGAGCGCAGCTCGCTTCCGCTCCTTTCTGTGGCGTCTCGCATGAGGAGGCGCATTCAGCGGCGCTGCGGAGATGGGCGGGCTCCAGCACTGGAGAGAGCGAAGCCAGAGAGAGAGAGAGAGGGAGAGAGAGAGAGGGAGAGATGTGCGATAGCCGAGTAATTAGCACAGGAGCAGATGCCTGCAGACAGGCCCCTCATTTATTTTTAGACAACTTTTTTTTTTCTTCTTCTTCTTCTTCTTTCTTCTCGTCCTCCATCCCCCCCCTTTCCCCTTGATCATTACCGAGGCCCTTGTCCCTCCTACCAGCCCCCTGCCTAGTCTCCAGGTAGCTGATAAGGC
>JAODXP020000008.1:2849862-2882362 GCA_027497455.2 Sardinella longiceps
ATGGTTGGAGAAGAAGGAACAGGAAGGGAAGAAGGAATGAAAAAGAAAAAAAAAAAACCCTGGCGCAATGAGCTGTGCTGGTCAGGGGGTTTGGGTTACGTGTTGTGCTGTGCACATGTTGGAGCTGAGCAGTGAGCGCTGTGGGGCGTGTTTGATTGAGGAGTGATATGATTGGTCTCTCACGAGGGTATTTGTGTGTGTGTGTGTGTGTGTGTGTGTGTGTGTGTGTGTGTGTGTGTGTGTGTGTGTGTGTGTGTGTGTGTGTGTGTGTGTGTGTGTGTGTGTGTGTGTGTGTGTAGTGCAATAGTGAGGAGTGTTCCATGGGAATCAGTGGAGATATTTGCCACAGCATCCCACAGTCTTCCACTGATTACAGCGCTTAAGTCACACTTCAGCCATCTGCTGTTCTCATCACCGATTTACACCACGCACACCCCGGCCCCAGCACATGCACACACACGCACATGTGCAAGAGCACACACACACACACACACACACGCACACACAGAGATAAACATGTCCTTACACACATAAAGCCCATACAGCACGTACACACACACACACACACACACACACACCCTTACTCCCACGTCCCCCCAGTCCCCAGTAACCAGTGAGGAGGTGTAAGGATTGTCCCATTGAAACGCTAATGTGCTTAAAACACCTGTTCGTGACAGATTAAAGTAGATCTCATGTAATTTGAGCCACTATTGCACGTTGATGGAGCTGTTTCTGATGGGCTGTTTAACTGAACTACATTTCTCTGGATTGTTCTGCGTCAAAGGCGAAAGGAAACATCTGCTTAACTTTTTTTTTTTTTTTCCCCCTCCCTCCCTCCCCCCTTCCTGGCTGTTCCCTTTGGCTGTGAGTGAGGCTCCGGTCCTGAGAGTGGGATGGCAGGAAGCGTAAATGTGCATCTCGTTAGGATGACCACACTGTGGGTAGTGTCCATGAAACAGAGAAGAGCCGCTCAGAAAGAGCTTCATTTAGAATTTTTTGCGTTTGAAACTCGGGCTAAAACACCCACTCCACGCTCCCCCCCCACACCCCATCGCTTTGGTTCGTTCCACGTGAGGAAAGGCTGTTTTCATGGGAGGGGGCTACCAAAGACGTGGGGGGAGGAGCGGGAATGGGTTGGTGGGAAAAGTTGGTCACCTGGTTGAGATCTGCGAGGGTATGCATGACACCTCCTCCCTCTCGCCCTCCCACCACCCCACCCCCTTTCTCCTTCCCACTCCACTCTTCTTCCCTCCCCTAAACAACACACACACACACACACACACACACACACACACACACACACACACCCTGGGAAACAGCTGGATCATATTTGGAGAGTTGCTTTCCTACAAGCCAGGAGTCAGAGACTGGGGAGGCTGAGGTCATGGGGAAAGCAGGTGCTCTCATGATGTGTCTGAGAGGAGCGTTACAGAGCTGGGGTGAAGAAGGGGGGGGGGGGCTATGTGGGGGGGACAGCGTGGGCGTTGGGGTGAGGGGGTAGGGAGGTAGTGAGGCTCACGGGAGGCGGGGGGGGTGTTTTGGTTGGAGTTTGAAGAGAGGCATGTGTTTCTCTGCTGCCACTGGTGTGAGAGTGTGAGTGCGGCGTGTGAGTGTGGGAGAGGGAGGGGAGAAGAGAGGGATGCAGCGCTTTGCTTCTTAAGCGATTTGCCTAATGCGCTTTGTTCACAGTCTAATGTTGTAAAGACACACCAGATAACCCACACACATCCCAGCTTTCCTGTCTTACACTGCCTTTGCCAACAAACACACACAGACACACAATAACCCACTGTCCCACCTATTCATTCTGTAACGACCTGGCCATTCCCCATCTTCCCTTCCAAACAACACACACACACACACAGACACACACACACATACACACACACTTAAACATCCAAACATCCTCAAACCATCATCACATTTCAAGGGTCGAGCGGGGTAGGTTCGGTATTATGACCTAATCTTTAAACACTTTCAGCAGTTCAGCGAGGGCTGAGTGTTCCTCTAAGCAGTTTAAATGGACGTGCGGCCTATTAGAAAGGCAGGAGCCGGGTGCATTACAGCTTAAAAGAGACGGAGTAATACCTTTTAAAAGTGTCTCCTCTCGGAATAAATCGGGCCTAAGCCGCAGTAAATCTTGTGGAGATAGCAGATTGTGGTCAAAAGCCATCCGATCTGTGGCTTTTTAAAAGGGAGCTAAACTTCCACCCTGTTTGAGCGCGGGAGATGGAGGGAGGGAGGGAGGGAGGGAGGGAGGTGTGCTGGATGAGGGGAGAGCTCGCCTCAGAATTTAGTTCTTAAAGAGAAGAGAGGATAGATAGATCTCCCTCTGTGATTAAATAGGGACGAACAACAAAAGCCAGGTTACATAAAACCCTGCCCAAAAATTAGCACATAGCGACTACACACACACACACACACACACACACACACACACACACACACACACACACACACACACACACACACACACTAGCACAGGAGCAGGAAAACACAGTGAGGAATTTCATTGAAAACTGAGTTGAGGAAAACATAGGATGTTGCAGGAGGATGCTGAAATTGCTGGTGTAAAAAGTCTAAGTGCCCCCCCCCCCCTTCAGTATGTGTGGTTAATTAGAAAGCCGTTTCTCCCAGTCCAGCCCAGTGTTTTACACGAATGACACACTGGTTGTTGGAATGTGCGTAATGGAACCTGTGTCTGTTATTATGCAGCATAACCGTAGCCCGCCACATCCGCACTCACACACACACACACTCCTCAACTAACACAGGTGCTGACACGAGTTACAGGCCATGCCACAAATGTGGTCACCCTTTTAATGTTTGGGGCCGCTTTTGAGCAAATGGTGGTTTTGGCATGGCTCTGCACACGCAGGAAAACTGTACAGGGGTACACAAACACTTATCTGTGACGAAAATACAGGAAGTGGTAGGGGTAATTAAGCTGTGTGTGTATGTGTGTGCGAGGGCTTGGAAGAGTGTGTCTGTGTCTGTGTCTGGGTATTCGAGACGCACAAAGGCACACTATTATACTCCCGTCTTTTTTTTTTTTTTTTTTTTCGCTGACGACCCCCAGCCCTCCCTCCTCACTATGGAAACGACGGCTTGACAGAGGTCGGCTTTGTGATGCGACTTTTCCACAGCCGCACCAGAAGCAACAGCCCCAGTGTGCCCCCTGCTGTCTGCAGCGTGCCACAGCACACACCCCCACACACACACCCCACCGCCCAACCTCTTTTTCTCCTCCATCCTCCCTCCCTCCTCCGAGCCCACTGGCCAGATCCAGTGAAAGCACTAAAAGATGGATAGTCCTCTCTGTCCAGGCTGTGTTTATCTCAGCTAAAGTGCTTAAGCTGGGACGGACCATTAAAGCTGCCTTTAGAGAAGCTCGCTGCCCAGCCCAGCAGCTCTCCCACCTCACCACGGCCTGTCAATCAGTCCGTCAGTCAGTTTGTCCCTCAGTCTGTCCGTCACAAGAGCAGACCCCCCCACCACCACCCCCCGCCCTCTTAATCTGCCCACTAATCAGGGCCTGCTTATGTTTGCCCTACCATCTTGGCCATGACGCATGAAGAGCGTGGGCTTAATGGCGGCCGGGTCTAAGACTGGGGACACGACCCTCCTACTGGGGAGTAGCAGTGGAGGAGCAGCTGTTGTGGATGTGTGAACTAAGGAAGGAGGCAAAAAAGATGAAGTCATGGGAAAGGTATGCCTGAGTCTCAAATGACAAATCACATTCAGACAGACATTCATTCATCAGGCCCCCCCCCTTGGATCCGCAGCATGGATTCCATCTTGCTGAAGGTGAGCCATGAAGGGTGCCTTTCCCATTGCTACAAAACAGGAAGCACATCTGGGCACTAATGCTCTTATGTCATTCCATAGGCTAACAAGACCTACAGTGCGTTCCATATGTGCTCGCTTGCATACAGTTATTGTGTATGTAGCGTGCTCTCACGGGCACGCACATTCAGCATTCAGCTCAGACACATGTAGTATACACTAATAATATGCATAGTATAAGCATAGAGTGCGTAGCCTGTTGCTGGAGTTTCATACAGGCCTAGGCCTGTTTTAATTGAATTAACATCTAAAGACGCTACATCTGCAGCTCTAGTGCACTCTAAATCTTTAGCAGCTGTCCCATTCAGGGCCAGAGGAACAGCGAGACACTCACACAGTGTGTGTGTGTGTGCGTGTGTGTGTGTGTGTGTGCGCGAGGCTTGCATCAGCAGCTCGCCAAATGAAACGGCCTTCTTGCAACCAGACCAGTGCATCAGTGTTTTCAATTGGTCTTTACAGGGAGGATTGGAAAGTAATAGTCACGCAATACACAGGCACATGTGAGCAGTGTCAAACATAGACATACGCTGACACTGCGCATGTCTTGACCTCCTCAACTGAAGCGCCTCTCTACACACACACACACACACCCCTCCAATGATAAATACTGAGTTGTTTGATGTCCATCGGGTCCTTTTCTTTTTCTGCCCACAGAGGAAGTCAATTTGTTCCAACCATTGAGAGTAATGTAAACCATTCTCCCTAAGCAAGCCCACTTTTCTCCCCTTCTCTTCTCCTCTCTTTTCTCTTCGTTTCTCTTTTCCCCCGGCCCCTCCCAACAATCCCACCAAATGCTTTTGTTCATCACTTTCAATTGTTTGTGTGAATAGAGGGCTATTTTTAGTGCCGTAAACTTGTCGCCCTATTGTATCGCGCTTTGACGGATGGCCTCTTGATTCAAACACTGACCTTGGGATGAAGATATGCATGCGTAAACTCACACACACACACACAGACACACACACACACACACACACACACACACAGGGTAGGTCTTGTGTGTTCAAGCTGCTCTGGAATGGGTTGATATAGTCTGGCCATGCTCTATTATCCCATAACAGCACAGTGAAGTTTCATATATGAACTAACATTTTGGTTTGCCACGTCGCTTGTTTTAGTCAGTGACAAGCTGTTTAACATCTTTTATGCCATAACAAGATAACTGGAGATAAAATGTCAACCCCTAGTCAGAGCCATCGCTAAGTAAACTTCCAGTGGTGTGGAAAGATGGCCGTTTAAAATCACATATTATTTATAATTCCTTCCCGTCTGTCAGGTTGAGGACAGAAAAGAATCTGGTTTCAAGCACCTGCTGTTGCTGTCATGTATATACGCAGTTAGGCATTATTGTTCCCCGTGCCTGTTCTCCCTGCCATCTCCCCATCTCCTAATCGCCACTGTATCCCTTTTTTTTCTTCTTCTTCTTCTTCGTCGTCGTCTTTCATCGTCTTGCTGTCTTTCTTTACGTCTGCGTTGGCCTGGTGAGGGTTTCAGTGCCTTCCTTCCTTGGAGCGCTGGGATCTGTGTCTGAAACATCCCGTTTCATGTTTACTGCGTGGCTGGTCTGAAGCCAGCCTCTGATGGCACTTATGCAGTAATAGTGCTGTTTATTACTGTACCGTCATGAGGAAGCAATTTTCCCTCTGCTTTGAACACTGGCCAGGGGTCAGCATGTTTTTTGGGCTTTGGGAGGAAAAAGAAAATTGTACACACACGAGCATACACACACACACACACACACACACACACACACACACACACACACACACACACACACACACATAAGCACACAAAGAGCCTAGTTCAAAGCCTCATAGAAGCCCATCCAAACTTCTCAGACCACCCGACATCATACACATACATACTGGAACAGTGAGTGATTTGGTGTGAACTAGAGAAAGAGAGAGAGAGAGAGCGCACAAGAGAGAGAGAGAGAGTAAGAGTTTTGTTTTTCAGCATTTGATAAATGCCCTTTGATCTCCTCCGTAAACCCTCTTCCCTCTCTCCGTCTAAAGTGTTCTCCTTTTTTGTTCATTTCCTCCGCTTCCTCCTCTGGCATTCCGAATGCCAAAGCCTTACATGGCCTCTCCATGCATGCCATGTGTTTTAGGCTATTGAGCTGCCCGGGCCACAGCAGACACTGGAGCTCCTCTCTAGTGTAAGAGTTTCATTCTTCAGCACGCGCATGCCGACACGGATAGAGACGGCAAGGTCATGGGCACTGTCCACATGCCAGCTTCCTCTTTTCTCTGACCTGCTCCTTGACTACACATCTCTTAGACCAGTTGTGTGTGTGTGTGTGTGTGTGTGTGTGTGTGTGTGTGTGTGTGTGTGTGTGTGTGTGTGTGTGTGTGCATATATTTGCGTTGCATTGAAGAGTAAACCTGACTGAACCTGGGGACTTGTTGCCCTGTAAAATATAAAATATGCAGGAGTGACTGCCAACTGCAAAATTTACGGCACACTATGTGTGTGACATCCTGTAATTTCTAAGTGCTAAACTTAAGTTGGATTGTGTAAATTTATGACATGACAACAAATGGGTTTTTCCAGTAGGGTCATTATTTATGATTCTCTATATTCACCTTACAACTCACGGTTATGTGTACAGACCAGAGTTTTTATCCCCTGGTGATATTCAGATTAATTATCATCGCCCGAGTCTAATTACTGAAAGGCTGAAATGTGATGGTGAACATGTTTATATTTTCTTTGTTGTCCTCCAAAAATAAACATATCAAATATTTGCTCATGTTAAAAATTATTTGTGCAAGTAGTGTTTGCTCGTGAGGGCATAAGCCAAACCTAGTAATTTGTGTGTGTGTGTGTGTGTGTGTGTGTGTGTGTGTGTGTGTGTGTGTGTGTGTGTGTGTGTGTGTGTGTGTGTGTGTGTGTGTGTGTGTGTGTGTGTGTGTGTGTGTGTGTGTGTGTGTGTGGGGACAGGCAGAAAGGGTGGCAAGGCATACTAACAGTACAGGTTGTGCAGCCATGTCCCCATACGGAGTGCACTTAGTGAGCATCAGATAAGCTTCAGCTGGCATGGCCTCCTTTCTTTATAGGCCACTTAGTTTAGCATCAGCCAGCACTTTCATTTGCTGGTGTCAAAGTGTCGTGGAAACAATGAAATCAAAGTGCAACCTACGCATTTATCAGGATTGCGGGAGCGCAACACAAAACAAAAAAGACATCAGCAGCAACACCAGGACGACAGCAGCCCCGCGCGGATGGGCCCTTTGCCCCCGCCTCGCAGAAAGTTCTGGCGCTTCCCACCACTCTTGACCCAGAAACTCCTGCTCCAGCTTCGACTCCGGGACTGCATAATGGCGGGCGCGTGTGAGGCGCCATCTTCCTGATTAGCGGTGGCACGGCTGACAGGGCGACACCGCGCGAGCGAGCCGCTCTCCCCAGCGACGCCCCACACCGCCGGCTCCCGTCAGCACGCGTTCTCGCTCCGCTCCAGCCTTGAAATATAAAAAAGCCCCATTAAATATGTACGGCAGAGCCTTCCATCCGCAGCCAGGAGAGTGCCATTTTGCATTTGGGGGCCGCGCGCTGATGAAAGACAAGCAAACAAATGGCGTCTTGGAACACTCCCGCGCCTGTTCCCGCCACAAAAGCCCCCTTCGACATTTTCTGATATTTGCATGGAGCTGGGGAGGCGTCGCTGACATCTAGGAGCTGTCAGAGGCTTAGCTGGAATTACAGGCAAGGGGAGGGGAGGGGGAGAGAGAAAGAGAAGGGGGGGGGGGTGGAGAGAAACCTGGCAGGTACTCAAATTTCTTAAAAAACGGAGTGAGGGAGAAAAAAAAACTGGAGGAGAGTGACGGATCCAGAAAGGTGGGGTGCAAGCGAGGGAGAGAAAGAGACGGAGAGAGGGAGAGCGATTCTGCCAAATCGCAATTCCTGACGGATCTCCAGATTCTGTCGGGGGAATTAGGAAGCCCACAATTAAACATATGGGCATTAAGATAATTGTCAGTTGTGTTGGCGGACATGATGGAAGCCAGATGGGGGAGAATCAGCGCACTCCTGCGAGGCTCCCTGGGAGATGGCTCTGCATTTTACCTGCCTCAGCGGCTCCTTCCAGTGTGTCAGTGCTGGAGGAGCGCAGAGGTGTGTGGAGGTGCTCGCTCGCTCTCCCCCTCCACTCCCCCTAACTCTCCCTGCCACTCTATATCTCCACCTCTCTGCCTCTCTCTCTCTCTCTCCCTCTCTCTCTCTCTCTCTCTCTCTCTCTCTTTTCTCTTCTCTTTCTCTCTTCTCTTTCACTCCTTTTCTAACTTGTTTACCTCTGCCTCTGTTTGAATATTGTCTCTCCTGAACTCCCCTTCACTCTCTCTTCTACGTTGTCTTTTCCTCTCCCTCGCCTCGCCGCCACTTCTCTTTGTGAAGCGTGTGGATAGAGTGCCCTCTGTAGGTCACAGGCAGTAGTGTAGCATCAGCACAGCTAGGGAAGGGTGGGGGATTTATGTGTGTGTGTGTTTGTATGTGTGTGTGTTTGTATGTGTGTGTCCTTCTTAACCTCAAAGTAATGTGTTTTCCCTCCATCTCTACCTCTGCGCAGGTGGGTGCTCACCGTGAGGATGGCGTGGGCTTGCGTGGCAGTCATCCAATTGTGCCAAACCAAGTGCCAGTCCCCCAGCTGCCCGTCCAGTCGGCCACATCGCCCGACCTGAGCCAGCCAGACCCCTACAGAGGTAAGTGAAAATACACACACACACACCGGGCGGGTACCACTTCGTGAACAGGCATGCCAGGCCTCCCACCGACAGACTCCATTTCACAAAAACAGTGGCACCTTACCGCAGCCATCTCTCACACTCACAATACCCCACAAGCTCCCCGTGGCTGAAATGCCCTTAGCAGTAACTTCAGTGCCAAAAATGCTACCAACACCATCTTACAAAACAAAGCAAAGCCATGTCTTATTTTCTTTATACATATAACTGATAGTTCATACTTAATAATTTATAGTTTTACATTATGCAATAGTTTCATATTTAAAATGTATGTATAAATGAATAATAATAAATAAAACATAGAAAAATATAGAAATAAAAATAACAATGTACTTGAAGCTGATATAAATCTTGCACTTCTAGCGCATGCAGATCTATCATCCCTGAGCTGTACAGTCAGTACAGCACAAATGTAAGCCATAAATTGTTGACTAAATATTCTATCAATTCCAGGGACGAAAAAGCAGACGACAAAATATGTAGTCGTAAAGCCACCAAAATATTGTACAGAAATTTCAAATCAACTGAAGCCAGCAACATGCCAACCATATAAAATCAGTGCGCTTGGCATTCCCCGCGTGTAATGTGTAAATAATTACGACCCTGCTGCACACACACACACTCACACACAGTATACTTGAAATATGAATATGTAAAAGGAAATTGTATATGACCGACGCCGCAGGGCGAATTAGCCTCTGGCGTGTTTAAAGGGGTGAACAACTGCTCTGTGAAAACTGCCTCCTTGGCAACAAGTCCCCCTGGAAGCCCCAGCCAAGCGACTAATGAGGTGTTGAGCACCATAAAACAAAACAGGGAAACAAAGTTCCACAGCCACAGCCTGGGCTCCGCTGCAGCACCACTCCCCACTCAAGCACTATAAATAATGTACTCACTATCAAAATATTATTTGTGAATTATAGACCAAGGGAAGCAATAAGGGCCGTGCTGTTTGCAGTGGTTTTTTTTTTTCTTTCTCCCCCTGCCTCCTGCAGTCAGATTTCACTTCCAACACCGAAGGGAGTTTCTTAAGCCCCCAAGACCCGCCGCCGCTCTCGTCTTAAATGTACTTTTCCTGCTAGAGACTCGAAGCGGTGGCGAGGCAGCGATATGAGCCTGGAGTGGTGTTTTTGACTTTGATTTTTAACCTCATTAGGGCTGTGAGGGCTGTGCTTTCAGGCGGCTGCGGTAAATGGTTTTTGCGGAAGCAAACGCACGGGCGGCTGAGCGTACAGGATTAGAGTTAAGTTGTTTAAGGCCGTCCATGTAGTCGAGCATCCATGAATCAGAGCTCTTGTCACAGCCAGAGCGTCATGATGCCAGATTCATGTGCGCGCCCCTCCGCTCCGCTCCCCTCCACTCCAGCGTGTGCTGCGCAGGCCTGATTTGATCAGGCTCACAGGGTCGCAGTGTTTGCTAGCGATGTCACCTCCTTTGACTTTTTGGGTGGCAAGACAAGACCACCCCACCCCACCCCACCACCCAGTCTTAACCGGATCAAACTGGCCCTGCGAGAGAGGCCTCAGAAAAATAGCCCCAAAGTGAAGAAATCAATTAGAGACTTGTGTGGGCGCAGGGACGTTCTCAGCCAGACCGAGATGGCAGGCGACTCCAAGAGAGGAGGAGAGCGAGGGAGGGCGCCACACACAGCCCGTACCGAATCAATGCATTGTTCCCACAGCCCCACTTCCTCCCGCCGCCGCCTCCTCTCTCCTCCTATCGCTCCAGTCCAGTTCACAGGGGCAAGTCAAGCTCTTCCACTTCCAGCACCGACTCCCTCTCTGTCCATCCCTTTCTGTTTCTCTCGCTCCTCTCTCTCTCTCTCTCTCTTGCAGTGTCTTTCCTCTCTCTTTTCCGTTCATGCTATCTTTTCCCCTCTCACTCTCAGTCAGTCCCTCTCTCTCTTTCTCATGCTCTCTCTTCCCTTCTCTTTTTCCCTCTCTTTCTCTCTCTCTCTCTCTCTCTCTCTCTCTCTCTCTCTCACACTCACTCTCTCACTCTCTCTCCATGCTGCAGACAGGGCCTGGAGTGTTTGTGCCATGTCACATGGCTCTGCTTTGTCTAAGTTTAAAGAGAGGCACAGTCACTTGATTTGACTTTGACTGCGAGCTGGAAGAGGGGCATTGAGAGGAGAGGGGGCATTGAGTCTGCGCTGGCATCCGTAAACAGACGCTGGATTGTGCACTCGGGGCCGGGAAACAGAGGGCTCGGGCTCTTTTAGAGAGGGCCAGTCAGTCCAGCACACAGAAGCCCCGCAGACAGACAGTGTGTCAGGGGGCCGCGCTTTTTGGGGGGCCTTTTTCTGACTGACTGACTGGCGGGAGTGTCTGGACCTGCATGCAACGACACTGGGAGGAGAGAGAAGAGGGCGAGCGAGCGAGGGCGCGCTAGTGAAAAGAGAGACAGGGGCCATCGCTGTTTATTGTGCGTTTTCCTGGCAGGCGGAGAGAGGGAGTGTCTGGTCTTTTGCCTGAAAGCACAGGAGCCGCAGAGAGCTGGGGACACGCTTGCGCGGGGATGGAGAGGCTGCCGGGAATAGAAGGGGGCAGATTTTAATGGTGATGGCGAGAGCGTCTCTCTTGCCAGGGATGGTAAACAATGGACACAGTGTTCCAGCGCCACACACCCCCCCATGTTGGTTTGGGGGAGGGGAGATGTTTAGAGGTTTGGGTGGGGGGTTGAGGGCCTTTCCCCAATCTCCACACTGCTCCTCAATTAGATTTAGGTAATTCTGTATTCAGTGGCGGTACACATTCACACGCATAAAAGATGAATTCAAACACATAGCCCATAGTCACCCACATTGAAGCGCACACACATCGACCGCATATGTCCATGTAATCTCTTTCCCACCATGGCTTGCGTTTCTGTTTGTTTTCAATTTCCAGACATATTCCTATTTTCCTGATTACCAAAAAGATTAAAAAGTGGGTTCTGGCACCACTTCAGTGGGCTCTGTTGAGCATGTCCTTGAGATGACCTGCAAGATGGCCGCCTGCCGCAGCGGCACGGCTTAAACGATAGTGATTTTTTTAAATTTCTGTGGGGTGGTTAACTCGTACGGCTGCTCCCACTCATCTGTGACAGAGCAGCCCTGCCTCATCTGTCAGGCAGTCAAACCTCAACCCTTCATGCCAGGCCGCCATCAGAGAACGTACAAACCAGCTTTTAGGACAAGCTCTTTACATGTATTTTAAATTAATTCTCTCTCTCTCCCTTTCTCTTTCTCTCTCTCTCTCTCTCTCTCTCTCTCTCTCTCGTCCTCCTTTTGTCTATTTTTCTCCGTTCAGCTCTCTCCAGCGGTCTTCAGGGCCAGAGCACCTCGTCCGTCAGCTCCGAGATCAAATCGGAGGACGAGGGGGATGAGAATCTGCAGGACAGCAAGCCCGTGGACACCAAGAAGGAGGATCCAGACAAGAAGGACCTCAATGCTCTAGAGAGGTCAAGATCTAGGTAACGGTGTCTTCAGCGCTCACTTCATTCAACTCCTTAGTGGGATTTCGATGAAGTGAACAGTGTGCTTTGAGGGGCAGTTAAATAGAGAGATGGCACATGCCATGAAATAATTATTTTTACTAAATTCATTATATTCCATACACATTGGCTATTAGATTCCTAAAAAACACTCAAGTAATGCATGTTGTATTACATGTTGTGTTGCATACATTTCCATTTTATTTTTTGCCAAACTGATATGTACCTCACGCCTAATTGACAAATCCTCTCCCCATGGTCTTGAGCCTGGTTTTAGCTGCCCCTCACACATGAGTGTAGGCCCCCCTTTCCAAATTCCAAACGCACCTGGTGCACCTCCACACTTCAGGGTAAACCCAGCGAGGTTTACAGCATTTCGCCTGGAGTAAACAACTTGACCAATGTGGATACCCACCCACCCCCCCAATCCTCAGATTTCCATTGGTGCACTGCATCTGTGTTGCGATTGTGCTGTCGTGTGCGCTGGCATTTATGCTTGAACTTTGTGGACATGATCATTACATCTTAGTGCTCAGTCACAGCTGTGGAAAAATGTGTTGCGACCACACAGCTCATGTCTGTCTGTCTGTCTGTCTGTCGACCCCCGTGTCCCGCACTGCTCCCCGATGCCTCGCACCCCAACAGTAATGCCGACGACGAGGACCTGACCCCAGAGCAGAAGATCGAGCGGGAGCGGGAGCGGAGGATGGCCAACAACGCCCGCGAGCGGCTGCGCGTGCGCGACATCAACGAGGCCTTTAAGGAGCTGGGCCGCATGGTGCAGCTCCACCTGAAGAGCGACAAGCCCCAGACCAAGCTGCTCATACTGCACCAGGCCGTGGCCGTCATCCTCAGTCTGGAGCAGCAAGTCAGGGGTGGGTCTGCAACGCTACCAGGAGTCTATGCCCTGGGGCAGCTTGTCTGGACACAACAGAGCCAGACATAGGGTCTGAGGGAATCGATATTTTTAATAATTGACACATTTATAGTTGTATCGTACAACTATAAATTTGTTAATTAATTTTTAATAAATTAATTATCAAATTTATAGTTTTATCATACAACTGTAAATTTGTTAATTAATTGTTAAAAATATCAATTCCCTCAGACCCTATAATAATTTTCACACAGCACAGTAGAAAAAAAGTCATTGTTATTGAGGAGACTACAGTTTTGATGTTCTACACTGCTCCCACTTGAGGGCGCTGTCTCAGCTGTAGTTGTGCACTGCCCTAGTGTTCTGGTCATGTTCTCCTCTTGCAAGTGTTTAGAGTTACGCAATATCAGATAGAGCCTTGGTTATCACCAAGAATATCAGTTGAAAGGTGAATGCTCCCTTTTGCTCTCTCTTGTCCTTGAGTCTGGCTCATGGTGGCATTCTTTGCTCACATCTACGTGTGCGTGTGTGCACGTGTGTGTGTGTGTGTGTGCGTGCGTGTGTGTGTGCGTGTGTGTGTGTGTGTGCGTGTGTGTGTGTGCGTGTGTGTGTGTGCGTGTGTGCGTGTGCGCGTGTGCGTGTGCGTGTGCGTGTGTGTGTGTGTGTGTGTGTGTGTGTTTGTTTGTACATTGCAGAGAGGAACCTGAACCCCAAAGCTGCGTGTCTGAAGAGACGTGAGGAAGAGAAGTCATCAGACGGCGCTCCGCTCTCATTGGCCGGGGCCCACCACAGCATGGGAGATGCCTCCAATCCCATGGGACAAATGTAAAAAGCCCCTAAATGGTCAGAATACTTCACTTTAAACTAATCTGCTGTTGCGCACGTGTACCAAACAAATAAGCTAAAGCATTCTCAATTGGGTTTTTCATTAACATCAGAAAGTGCTTCCAATTTATTGTGGAGTTAATAACAAACATGAATGATTTAATGAATTCATAATGCACTCAGTCCCCCTACACTGACTCAGCTCCAGCTCCTGCCTAGTTGCGCCAAGTCTTAGCTGAACCCTCAGATCGCTCCTAATCAGCGGAGGAAGTGAAAATCAGGCATTTCTCTGCCAGCATACAGATGCTCTAATTGGTTGCAAAGGCAGAGATGAGAGACTGAGTTTGCTGTGGATGGCAGTAATGACTTAACAATAGAACTCCACAAACACTCTCTATTTATCAAAGGCTGGGTACATTTTAACAACAGATTGGCATTAAGTGTGTTATCTGAGTGTGTGTGTATGTATGTATGTACAGTATCTGTGTGTGTGCACTAGAGTTGTGCTCCTATGATCCCCTCCCTCACTCTTCTCTACCCCCTGCCTTCACCTGGCTTTTTCAGTAGATGTACTTATGAATGTAACCCTATTGTTGTTCAGTGCACCGCTGGAGTGAAATGAAGGGTCCTTAGTCACCTGCAGATGATATTGTTTGTCTTTAGACCTCATGCATTAGCTCTTGTTTGTTAAGTCTAATATTGCCACTTAATTGGCTCAGGCACTGCAGCTTTATCCTTAGTGTGCCGCCAGCACTCTCACGGCACACACACCACCATAGAAAATGTGTTTTATTCCTGTAGATATTGACTGTCTTGTGCTGTCTTTATTTGTTTGATGCATTTTTCTGAGAAATTGATCTTTAATTGGATTGAATGTCAAATTTACAGCAGAGAATACTGAGGCCTTCAGACTTCCATATCAGAGCCTGACCCTCAAACTTCACCATGCTTTATCCAAAAAGATTAGTTTAAAACAGAAGTCTTCCAATTCCAAGAAGGACTACCAAAACCTCCATACTTTCTTAATGAGAAAGAGCACCCCTTCCTTCCCATGTGGCCCGACTGCAGCCTGAATGAAGTGGGGTAGCCTAAGTGTTCTCTGCACTAGCTTAGTGTGTGGTCTGCCCAGGGTGGTCCCCCTAACCTCAGTCTCTCCTCCTGCAGGTCCAAGCTGCCAGAGTTCATCAAGGCCATGAGCGAACACTTCCTTTGACAACGTCACTCCATTCCCACCAAGCATCCCAACCTATCAGCCAACCAATCAAGCAGACCATGACTCAGCTCAGTAAATCAGTCAACCATCTGATCGACCGAACGACCGACCAACCGACTTTTTGTTTTTTCCTGACCTGTCTTATGTCTTGTGTAGAAATACTGGCATATGTACACTGGCGAAGGAACGAAGAGACACGAGACTTTTTTCCTTTTCTGTTCTTTTCAGCATTCCCAATTTAAAAAAAGAAAAAAAAAAAGAAAAAAAGAAGCGTACATTAAAAAAAAATATATATAAAAAACAAAAAAAAAAGGATTAATAGAAAAAGAATATGTGCGAAAAATTGATGGGGGAACTCCTCAAACATATCATGATGTTGTACCAACATTGCAGGGCTGGTGCAGCCCTCAGACCGAACGGCAATCTACTCCACACTGTGGAACCTGCAGTCGTGCCTGACTTCCTGTCGGACGTCGAAAAAAAACAAAAAAGAGATGAATAAAGTCAATCAATCACGCTGGTCTTGAGGGGGGCGGGGACAGAGAGAGGGGGATTCCAACTAAAACAAAACAACAACAAAAAGTGATCTACAATATGTGCTAGAAATTGACAAAATCATGTTGAAACTTGCAATAATGACAAAAAGTGTACTTCTAAATTCAAGCAGATGGATTGAACAGGACAAGGTGTGAAGGCAACTGCATCATGGTTGTGCAGGAGAGAACAGGGGAAGAGGAGATGATGCTGCCCCCTATAGTGACTCCTAAGCCAGCACACACACACACACACATTCACATCGACCCACACAGCCCACAGTACAGTACTCAGCTACTGAGCAGAGACAGAGAAGGACTTCAGTGAGGAGAAGGGGAGGGTGTCATCACATCTTTCCGCTCACAGTCCCAAGAAAGAGGACTGTCAAAGGGTGGAGCGAGGGAGCGAGACAGAGAGAGAGAGAAAGAAAGAAGAGAGACAGTTTGAGTAGAAGAGTGCAGACGTGTAGTCAGGGGCGAGGAAGGTCAGGCGGCCCGTCCCCACGAACACAGACAGGAGAGAATCAGGAAGCCTATGGGTCCTTCACCCCCCATCACTCTGGTTGTCGACTCCTCTGTTTGTTTGGTTTTGTTTTCTGCCCTGGTCTAGCCGCTCACAACTCCTGTTCTCCCCAGTGCTCCCCTTTGACCCCGTGACCCCTCAGCCAACACCCTCCCCCCCGATCCCCACCCCCAGAGATGCAACTTTGACATGCTACACTTCTACCAATGTGCCTTTTTAGAGTCCATATCATCACACAGCGTGAGGAAGGAGGACCTTATTGGGACTTTTTAGGATGCAAGCTTAGGGAAAAAAAATCGTTTTATTAGGTCATTAGGTCTATGCAGTCAGGTTTTTTACAACCTGGGATTTAAAAAAAAGTAAAAAGGAAAAAAAAGTATTTTTTGGATAAACTGTATTTAATGTACTGTAATGCTTATATGTAATTAGAAGGCGTGTCCCTGGAGAACAACATGTTTTGAGTGAGTTGTGGCCCTCCCCCAGCTCCGCCCTCTCCATGACCCCTCCCCCTCAACCCCCCCTCGCCCACCCCCCAGCAGCTGGATTTGTTTCCATAGTGAGCGACACGTCTGTTATTGAGCGTTGTATTATAGCTATCAGCTTTTTATCAATATGGGCTTGTCCGTGGGCCACTGTAGTCTTCAGTACAAATGTGTGGTTGTATGTGTAAAACTGATTTTTTTTTTTCTTCTCTCTTTTTTTAAAAAAGAAAACAACAAAAAAAACAAAACCCTTCTCTTATTTTTTTGTCTGTTCTGGTTTCTCTGTCGGGGAAGAAAAAAAAAGAGGAGACCACACCTTTGCTGCCTCAGCAGCGACTCTCCCTCTGTGGTTTCGCTTATCCAATCAACATGAGGCACTGAAACTGGAAAAGAATCTATTAGAAAAAAATCAATATATATAAATGTAGAAATATATACGATATTATAAAAAAAAAGGTGTCAATTTTGAGAGGAGAGATTGTCGAGGGATGAATTATTTTCTCTAATCGTCGGGCGGAGCTATACAAGAAGCACTCCAGCGTTACTTTTTTTTTTTTTTTTTTTTCCTGAAAAGTGACGTGATGGCTGAAGCACCGTGACATCAGTGACTGTGCAGGCAGGACTGTAGGGACCCGAGATCCATCAGCACCACTCACTGCTACTCAGCTGTCAAAAGGACACACTGACATTTGTAAATTGTATGCAACAAATGCAAACCTACCATAATTTTGAAATTGTGTATGTAAAAGTTATATTTTTACATGTAGACTGTTGTTATTTTGTGTTTAGAACTATGTTGTATCAGTTTCTTTTTTTTTTTTTCTTTTGTTAAAAGATGACAAGTAATTCAGTGTGTTTTGAAAAAAATGTGTCACATTGAAAATGTAGTGAGGTCAAATGCTTCAGAATCTTCTTTTTTATTGTTATGTTTATACTGTATTTCCGGGAACATTTGTTTGAGGGACTGGGAATGGAAACCGAAAAGGTATATAGTATTTGTTTCATGCTCCATAGTCATTACATTGCCATTTTTAATTGTATTTTGGATATAAAAATGTAAATAGTCATAACAGGCAGGGGGGATTGTGTCATTTTTGTGGAAGGTGATTACTTTCAGACAGCAGAGTGAGGGGATGAACCGTTGTCTAGCCGTACACCATCTGTTGGTCCCAGGCAGGTGCCAAAGCCAGCATCCAGCGGTGGCCGGCAGTCCCAGCCCTCGAGTCTTTGCTCCCCTAAAGCGCTGCCATCATGGGTCTGAAGCCTGGAACAGGCCGCAGCAGCCTGACTGCCAGAAGACATGCCACACAGCTTGGAATCAGATACCATGCCCAGACTTGACCAACACAGACCAACAGAATCGCCTGCCGTTAGATCACAGTCAAGTGTAAGACGATTCTTAGTGTCACAATGAGCGTGTGAAGGAGTCCTAATCTTGCCATGTTCTTCTTACTTGGCTGATAGGGGACAGCATTTAGCCGTAAACAGACCCTGAGAGGCATGCCACACAGTGCTTTGCCACCCGAGTGGGCAATCAAGGCAGCGCTTTTTTCTTCTGTTTTGCCATGCACAAAAGAACTCCCCTGGTGTTGAACACTTCCAGGCATTGGCTTGTCTCATTTCACCACTCATTTAAGTTTGTTTTTTTATTTTGTTTTGTTTTCTCACATTACTGCCCGAAAGAAAGGCCAAAATGTTTGTTGGTTTGTTTGTTTTTGTCAGATTTTGTTGCACCTTGCATTTGAACCAGCTTAAGTCATGTGCTTTAGCAGTTGTTTAAGCTTGCTTTGGGTATGAGCCCAGGTTATGTCTTGTCTTCAAACGAGGGTCCCCTTTCATGTAAATCTCGTCAAGGCAAAAATATCTAGAGATGCAGTAGATGTCCCACACAGACAGCAAAAATAGAGCTGATATTTGGTCATTTATCAATGTGTTTTTTCAGTGCACAAAAAGGAATGGGGAAACAATGCATTTTATAAGAAGTGGTTGTGTGTCAAATTTGTTTTTTTTTTGCAAGAAGTGCTAATTTTTGTAACTTGAAAAAAAAAAAATAATAAACTGAACAATCATTGGAGCCCAAATGCTTCCCAGCTGTGGCTTCGCTTATTCTGGGAAATAAAAAAAAAAATAAAAATAAAGAATCAAAGTGAAGATTAGCTGGATATCCGTCATCCACTGCCAACCATTAACAAAACTTCTGACCCTTTTCAGTGTCATTAAACTCTGTGGAAACTCCATCACTTGCTATGAATGGAGAATAATGATTTACTGTAAGTTTTAGATTACCAGTGTAATTCAAATTATTGTCTTAAGCAGAGCCGAAATAAACAGCAAAACAAAGGCAAATGACAGTATGGCAGAACACATTCTTACTAATTAAAAACCAGTTCCATTTGTCTTCAGTCCTGCTAGAATGAACAGGCACCTGTCAGTCAAGTTAAGTATGCAATTTGTGTAGTCTTCCGTATTTTCTTTTCCATCTTGTTTTGGTCCTGTTTAATTTCCACACTGTGTGTAGATGCGGGGCTTGTAAAGGTCAAGAACAGGAGGAGTGGCAAATAGTCCTGTTAAGTTAAGGAGGTCCTCCCTCCTTCTGCAGCCCCAAGTCCACCTCCAACAAGCACAAACTAATCTAGAGAAGCGGCTGACTGCAGTTTTGTCCACCCAGCTTCAAACTGATGATGAACTAGAGCAGAAGGCACCAGGCAACTCTGAGGCTGACTTTGTTTTTCCCTGAGTGGTCACTCTCTCTCTCTCTCATTCTTCTGTATTTTAAGCAGCCATCCTTGTGCAGTGGTTTTAAACATGATCATTTCAGAGTATTATAGACATATGTAATAGTGAAAATATATGGACTGTGGCCTTTTTCATTCTTGTTACTTGTGATGCAATTAAGTGAAGAAAAATACAGTAAGCAGAGAATTACCATGTATCAGTGCCTGGCTTTTTGTTATAAGACTTCTTTTGTCTAGTGCCCTTTTGCTATGGAATAGACTAGCGCACCCTATACTAGAGAAAAGAAAAAATTATGAGAGCTAAATTTGAAAATCAAATTATATTTGGCTTATTTTTTCCAGGGGCTATCATTTTATACCAGGATTATTGAGTAAATCATTGTACAATGGGAGTCAAAAAAAATTGTTAAATTGAAAAATATTCCACTTTGTAGATTTTTGGAGTCATTGGAAGTGAAACAGTTTGTTACTTTATTTGACTATTTCAAGAGGTTATTTTACCATGTGTTATGAGACGAGACTGTACAGCGTAGTGGGCGGTGGCCCTGGGCTTGAGGACAGAGGGAGAAGTGGGTGCCATCCAAACCTGCAGCAGTGATTCAGAGGAGAAAACAAAAAAAAGAGAAAAAAAAAAAACAAGTTACACTTTCTTTCCAGTGTGAGGCTGGGAGCCTCAAGCCTTTTCTTTTCATGTATTTTCGGTGTGTATGTGTGTGCGTGAGTGAGAGTGTGTGCGTTCCTCTTTTGATTTAATTTTCTTTTTTTTCCCCCTTAATTATTGTTTCCATTGGACTTTTTTATTTTGTTTTTCATTCTAATTATTATAGTTGTTGTTGTTATTGTTATTATTATGATTACTTTTTTCTGATAAGTAGAAGTGTCCACACAGGTTTGTGTGCTGGAGATTCTCTTCAAGCCAGCTTATATTAGGCCATTGCCTGTTGTTTTTCATCTTGTAGTTATTCAATGAAGTCATGTACATGACCGTTCTGTAGCAATAAATGTGCCATTTTTATAACCTAGCGCTTTCATGACTTGTTTTTATTGTAAGAAATTGCAAAAAATATTATTGCAGGTTAACAGTATGACTTGACTAATTGGGATCAAAGCCTGTATGTTTATAAATATTCAAAAAAATAGAATCTAAAATGTGAGGTAGATTTAAATGTTAGTGGTAGGATTCTCCCTGTTACTGGAGGAGAAAAACTGTACATGAGTGTGACAGTCTAGGTTTAATTGTTACCTCTGGTGTTGCCTGGTAACTGACTTTCAATAAGCCATTCACCCTGGACTTTTCCTAGCCTGACATAGCCCGCCCATAATACGAATGTTCATCCGTATCCATGGTCTGGGAACGATCTTCTGGGGCGTGTTTACATCGGTAGAGAGTCTACCGGCCAATAAGCGAAGCTGATTAGACGAGCTGTCCAATCGCAGTATAATCGCGTCAGGTTAAAGAACCTCCAGACCATGAATATGGATGAACAGCAGTATTATGGTCGGGCTATGTCAGACCAGTCTTTTCCCCTTGTTTGATCAAATATTGTCTTTATCAGTGAGAAACTTAAACAACTTCATTCTGTTCACCTCCAACCAAGAACATGCTCTCTTTCTCCCTTACAGTGTATCCATTGATCATTCGTTTCTCAAGGGTTCCCATTACATCATATTTCATCTTCACCTTAGCACCCACTTTCAGATGACATCTCTGCTCAGGCATGAGTCTCTCTTGGTTTCATGCTGATTCACTGGCCTGGCAGAACACTTTCACCCTCCCCATCTGTCAGTCATACAATCCTGTTGTCATAGGGACAGACGTCTGAATAAAAGTCTCTATCTGACTCACTCAGAAATAGACTTAATTCAGCATTAGGCATTAGACTCATGGGTTACAAAACTATTTTAAGTCGCATATTTGATTTAAAAAAAAAAAAAATCATATTTTAGATGGTGCAAGTTAGAAAGTTTAGACCAGGGCTGGGCAAACTATGGCCCAGGGCCAGTTGAGACCCTCTGCTCCCTCTCAAGCTACCTACCATGAAGGCAAAAAATAAAAATATAATGTGGGCCATGAGTCTTATGTGCTTCACACACCATAGTTGCAGGATTGTTAGTGACATTTATTATAGTGTAATTAAGTGCTATCATCTTATAGAATGCCTTAGACAGCCTGTCTTTTTTTCAATTCAGTTGCTCTTTCACTTGAAACTGATTGAAAATTGGTGCTCCTCATTATAAAACATGAACACTTATACCCACACTGCCAAATTTTGCTCAGTGAGGAATCAAAAGTTTGCCACTCCTTCTGTTGGTATGTATAGGTCCCACACCTCTTTAGTTATGACATCAGAGGTTGCCTACTACACACCCAGGCCAAGGCCCCCACGTGAGACAAGCCTCTGTGTCTTTGGGCAAGGGAAAGGTGGGGTAGTATTTTGGGCTTCCAGCGTTCCTATAGCAACTGCCTCCTGTCCTAGGACCTACTGTAGGTCTATGTGATACATCATGTATTATATGGCGCAACCAACTCAGATTATGTGTTTAACTGAGAAAAGACTTCAATATTTCAAAATCATGACTCATATGTGTGGGAATGAAATAACGTCCTACTTCCAGTGAAACAGACAAGTTCAATCTTGATTGATTGTGTAGGTAAGTGGGGAGGTTGTTTAGCATGCCTCCTTTAAAGGAATACCCCACCTTTCTATGAAAATGGGTTATTCACGCCCATACCTGGAGTTACACATGTGGGTAAAGGCATTTTGGTCTCAGTCAGTGCATGCATTTTCCTAGTCTGGCAACCCCAATTTTACCCTTTTCTTAGCGTTAGCCTAGCATAGACATTGGAAAGTATAGTAGCCAGATAGCAACACTTTGGCAACATTACATTCCAGCACCTACTGTATGCTAAGCTAAAGTTAAAATTGGGGTTGCCAGATAAGGAAAACGCAGGCACTGAGACCAAAATGCTTTTACCCAAATATGTAACTCTAGGTAAGACTGTGAATGACCCAATTTCATTTAAAAAAAAAAAAAAAAGGTGGAATATTCTTTTAACAATTTTTAAAAGATTAGATGGCTAGATTACTCGACTGAAGATTGAGGCTTTGAACAAATTTAAATAAAATAGGCCTAACATCGATTGAGGGTCTAAAACCTTGGCATAATTCATTACACAACGATAACTTACAGCTGTCATTTAAGGCCCAGACCTGGACCGATATCTTGGCTATCTGTTCAAAGTTTATTTTCAAGTGGTTACATTGAGCATAGACAATTAGACATAGAGGCAAACCAACCTACAACAAAAGTCTCGAGCTTACTGAACTACCATAAATGGTGACATCAAATATGTCCATTCAGAGAGAGTAGGCGTGAGACAGGAAGTTCTCTATTAAAATATTGTGGATATTTGCCCTGCAGTTCTGACTACACGGAATTGTTAAAGAATTCATGTCTGAAGCATTGCAGGTCGTTCTGAAGGGCGCAGTCCACAGCGTCAGGTGTTGACGCCCTCACTTTTACAGGTGCTCCACCCTCATGTCAAATCCAAGCAGGTCCACGCGGAATCTTACCAGAGTTCAGCTCGAACGGGACACTCCGAAGGCACGACTGAAAGGTACGTGAATACTGTCAGTGGATAGTCTATCTGAGCATTATATCTACCGGACTGATTTTGAAGTTTATTGCACGTCTAAGAACAAGTTTTTTAATGACACACCTGGCTCATCTTGTATTAAAGAGGCTACACATATGACGGCGACATAGATTTCTGTTGATGTTTGTCTGTTTGAAATTGTACAGAAGAATATGGACTACTTTGGTTCCATGGTCATCAAAGATTGATAGGGTGTGAGTTACAGATTTGCTTATAGCCTGTAGTCGTCCATGTGTGTTATGTAAAAGGACAGACATAGCCTACTGTTCAAAGACAAGCCAGTTAAGGAAGTTTTTTGTGACCTAGGTTACGTTTTGCTATTTGCACTAGTTATTTTGTTAAATATATTCCACTCGTTTGATGGCTGAATATAATTTTCTGGCGGGTAGTCATTTGTAAAGTCTATTTGGTAGCCTACTAATTTAAATGGCAAATAAAGTCTTCAAATCTAACTGTGATAAAGCAGATGGCAGATTCTAAGCACCAATATGTTGGTGGTGGGTCAGCTTAATGCTCCCACACACAAGTATTTTTCAGATAGGCCTACAAGACACCTCATACTGTGCTTTGCACCTTGATAACACCACCATGCACTTTGTAATTTCAATTAGGCCCTGTGAGTAGGTTTAGTTAATGTGCATTTTCTTTAAATTTAATTCTAATTTCTTTTTCAAAATAGTACTGGAATAAGGGAAAGTTTTAGCCTATTGTGTTCTCATTGTTCTTCTCAATTCCACCATTACAATAACTAGCAGATTAGTCCTGGCTTAGCCTCTTGTGCAACTGATTACGCCCCTGTCTGATAAGAACATACAGCTCCCAGAGGGGCCCCTTGTAAACATAGACAGCATAGAAGATGCCTGCGTGTCAAACACACCCTGATACCAGCATTCAGACTTCAGAAAATCTAGGCAACAAATCAAAGTGAGAGTGAGGAGACAAGAGACACACAAGAGGAATAGACAAAGAGCCTGAAGACAAATGTATAAACCTGGAGACGTCTGAACTTGTATCTCTTGAAGTGCCAAGTCTATTTCTCAGATTAATCAGAAAGCAGATCATCACTTAGTAATTGTGTGTGTGGGGGGAAAGGAGAGAGAATGTGTGTGCTTGCTGATAGAGTCATGGTGAGGTCAAAAGAGGGCACAGTGTTTTTAGTTAAATAAAGAAACAGGATATCACGCCTAAAGCCCACCCTCCTGTTGACCACGGGACACATTTCCATTGGTTTGTGTTTGCTGTAAACTTTCATGATTCAGATTCACATGCTGTTCTGGCTGTATTCCAAAGTGCTCTGAATCAACAAGCAAAGACCATAGGATTCTACGGAATCCCAACATTAGGCCTTTTACTGTTAATCGGGACATCATTTATAGGCTGTAGGTGTCTCCTTTGAGATTAAGCAGGATTAAAAGTGTGGTAGTCACAACATTACATATGTCATCATGCTGTTATATACTGTCCTTCATACAGACAGCAACAGAGGCAGTTCTTAACTGTCTTTGAGGACAGTATCTGGACGCTGTGTGACTGTCAGTCAGGCTGCTGAGCAAAGAGAGATGCTTGGGAACGCCAGTTTTCTCACCATCACTGTAGGGTGACAAAGTGTATCTGGCTTGTGCCAAACTCGTGTGGCACGCTCAACACCCTAGTACGGAATGTTTGGTGTGCCAGCCAACAAAGGGCATTCCTGTCTACCAGATACCCATCCCAGAGCCATAGAAAAGGCTCTACCTTTGGCTTTACTATGGCTATGGCTCTGACCCAGCCTAGTTCATATGAAATTGTTCTTCAGAACCTTCAGGTTACCGCTGAGAACTGTAGGATACAGCTGACTGCTCTGGGTACAGCTGATTCTCTTGAGATGATATCACATGAGATATGCTTTGTTTGTCTTCTGCTTGCAGTGATGATCTGTGTGAAAAAAAGCGCTGTTGATTCAAGTCCTGTTGTCACTGTGGGGTGGTGCAGCTAATATGCTGCCAATGCAAAGAAGCCACTGACTGTGATGACAGTGAAGAGCGGTGTATTATATATTGAAGAAGCTGAGAGACTTGAGGTCTGTCCTCGCGGCCCATAGCTATGTATTGTAAAGCTTTCTTTAATTTAGTATCACTTAGAATGAGTTATTACAGTTATCTCAAGTTCTAGACAAGAATTCATCTTTCCCCTGTAAACCCTGTTTCCCTGTCGTAGTTCTCCATTTTTTATGTGGGCCTAACAAAGCTCTGTAAAAGATAAATGCCAAAATATATTGACCAAGTTTATTATTGATATTCCATACTTAGTGTGTGAACTGGATAACAGTTGTCAACCACACTAGACATCCAAAGCTTCAAATAATAGTAAGCTTCAAAAAGGATTTGATTGTTAGCTGGGGCATCCATCTAGCTCTTATCTTATCTAGCATAAACTCCACTCCTACAGCTCAGTAACCTTGTCACACACACACACACACACACACACACACACACACACACACACACACACACATACAGCACAGATTCTGTGTGGATTCCCAGTGAACATGTGTAGGCCTCTGACTCTTACACAGAAGCTCCAACACATTCTACTGGAAGCCACTGTCATTTGATTGACATGGTGGATCACAGGTACCAATCTTCCCATGTCGCTCATGTGTGTTGTAATTCTCCTGAGGCAAGCTCTTGCTTTGCGTTTTTACAACATTGTCTGGTGGTGCCTCTAGTTTGTCCAAGAGGGTGTGTCAGAACTTTGACTTGTTCTTCCAGATTACCAGCAGAAGCCAGAATAAAAAAAAAATTAAAAAAAAACATTCCAGAACCACTGTAGTAAATAGGACTGTGTTTTAATTGATTACCAGTCCCTCTGTCACAGATCCTCTCAGAGCTGTGGTCAATGAACATATAAATAAGTGTTATACTCGCCAGTTGTCCTGCAAGCTGGACATGAAGACTATACACTATGTTGTCTAAAACTGTTGTCAAAAAGATGGCAAGGCTGTGGAATTACGAACTACGGATCAATAGTGATTGGTCGTCCCTGTTGAATCATGGATGGAATCAAAATGAATTTATCAGTTCAGATCCCAGAGTGAGGTAGTGGAATGGGTGATTTGATCTCATTGGTGAGGGCTAACCTCAGGTCTAAGTGCTTGATTGGAGATGTGTAAGGACTTGGCTTTAAGCAAGGACCTGCCTTTTGTGTGGCTCACAAGCTAGGGCTCATGTCAGCTTGTTGACAGCTCTTAAGGTGTTAAGAAATGGTACAAGAGGATGAACAAGCTTGTTTGCATTGTCAGTCATCCGTGGTTTCTTTTCCTCTTTGTGTATCTCTCCATATGTCATTAGTGTTTTGTCTGTGTCTTAGGCATTCTTAGACTGTCTGGCTTGCGTCTTTCTTCAGGTGAGGTACATAGCTTATGCCTTTGTAAAGTTGGCTCTGGCATCTGGTTAATTATTAATGTATTATAACAGCCTAATTACTCCACCCTTAAGGACTTTGTTATGGTCAAGGTATTTTATATGTGTCTCTGAGTGTGTTTTCTTGTGGACGTAGCCTACATGCCGGTCTGTTTGTCCCTCTGTCTGTATTGGGTACTGAACCTCATTATAACTGCATAAAAGTTGCGGAAAGGACATGGTTGGAAATCTAGCCTAAATAAAATTACATATTTGCCTTTTAAAAAACATTTTCATTCCCACAGTCTGTATGTGTTTTCTGTACTGTCCATGTGTTTGTGTACAATATTCCGATGCTGTTAGAAAGAATGTCAGCCCTCAGTTGACTTGAACTCTCACCCTCTGTGTGAAAGGGCAGAAATATTACTGTCACTTTGTTTGGTCGGTTTGTGTGTGTGTGTGTGTGTGTGTGTGTGTGTGTGTGTGTGTGTGTGTGTGTGTGTGTGTGTGTGTGTGTGCTCCTCAGCATTTAGTTCTGCATGTTACTGCACATGAGTTTAATCTCCTCCCAGTTACATAATCCCCAGTCTTTGTTAGCCCCAGCAGCAGTCAAGACAAACTAATGAAGTATAATTACACTATGCCTCAGTGTGGGTATGTACAGCTTGTTCCTATTACTAATGGTGCTTGCACTTGCATTACTTCTTCTGCTTTCTGTTTATCCCCACATCTCTGGAAGTGAGATCTAGCATAGCGCACCTTTAGCTATCTGCTATTGTGCCACCCATAGAAAGAGACTGCACAGGACAATTTATGTGTTTACTGTGGACAGTAAAGGAAGGTCTATCAAAAAGAATGTCTGTTGCTGTCAATTCAGCTCCATTTTTACAGGCAGGCTGTGTTTAGTGCCCAGACTCTTCCCTCCAATCTGATGTGACTTTGAAGGAATCTAGAATATTCCTGATTTAAAGTGTTTTTTATTCATGTCATGACTAACCGTGTAGTGTAACAGTGCTCCACCTGTTGAGTCTGGAAATGCCCTTCAATTGATTGATTCGCTCATTTATTGATTAGGAAAAGGGGAAGGAGAGGACTGAAAAAAGGTATGCCTGGACAGTGGGGAGGGTAAGGGAATCACACTTTCTATTGGAGGAACAGATCATAGTCATCTATTGTTTTTTTTTTTTCTTACATGGTATGTTCCTGCCATAGCTACAGCACTAACAGGTGTGGCCACATGGCTGGAATTTGTTCCCCTGGACGCCATTCGTCGCTGCAGAATTGAATTCCATTGGACTTAATCATGCTGTCATGGCAACAGGTCCCCAGTCAGAGTGGCATGCTGAGCAGGTTATCAGTGCGGCCCATGACAGAGTTATGGCTGCCATGCTTGAGGGCTGCACCACTGCTGCTGCTGCGGCTGCTGCAGGGCTGCACCTTTGAGTGGCAGCCAGTTGCTCTGGTGTGTGGTGTGACTGCAGCCAGGTTAACAAGCCCTGTCCTGTGGCACCATAGCCCTGTAACTCAGGGGGACTTAAACCCAGATTATGTGATACAGGCTGTATGCACTTGTCCTTAACTCCCCATTAGTCAGATCTGATCTCTGATAACAGCAGTAATTAGGATAGATAAAGCCAGGGGCGCCGCTAGGGGGGGAGTTAGGATGATTCTAAGGGCCCAGCACAGACAGGGGGGCGCAGAGAACATTTTAATATTAAAATCCATATTTGAGGGGCCCAAAAAAATGTATTTTGTCATAGGGCCCAAAATTTCTAGCAGCGCCCCTGGATAAAGCATGAAAGCTTAAAAGAACAACAACTGTCCTACCCAGGGCACTGTAGCCCAGCAGTTTGTGGTTGTGCACTTTCTGTGGGAATACCACACTAATATTTTATAGCACGTCATGAATAATAAAGAACCCCCAAATTTGCATGTCGGTAAGCTATTCGTGACAACTGGACTGCTTGTAAATGTTGACAAGATTTTCGTATGCTTGTTTAGCATGTTAGTTTTAGAATATTTGTTGCTGTAGCTTAGAATCCACAACAATTCTGACATTCTCCTCATTCAGTCTCATATAACGACCCGCACCTGCTTATCACCCACTCGAGAACTCGGTTAAATGAAATCCATTGTTCATGGGTTTGTCTTATTTAAATACAACTTATAGTGTCTCACACCACCTTCAGGCATGAACACTATTGTTCCAAAAACTGACATATTGACATGCTCCCTGACAGACATTCTCTTGGGCCCTTAGTGTTCTCTCAGCAGCGTCTCTCTGGCCCTGCCTACCTGGGGTTAATGAGCAACTCTACTGCACTGCTAGATTCCTGCATTGATGAATGACAGGGATGGGCGGCCCCCAGGGCCCCCGAAAGTCCCCTAAAACAGTGACAAACTAACAATTAGTGCTATTAGTAATAATAACAATTATTGCTGGCAATAAAAAAAATGACTGAGGTGGTGTTTGACCGCAGGAAGTTGCCCAAGCGGAAATCTTGAGAATGTCCTGGCCTGCCTCACATTATGTAAATTTAATGGGTGACACACCCAGGCCTCTTGACTTTGACTTTGTTTACTGTGTGTGTGTGTGTGTGTGTGTGTGTGTGTGTGTGTGTGTGTGTGTGTGTGTGTGTGTGTGTGTGTGTGTCCTTCATGTTGGAAGAGGAAGCTAACCTGTACATAAGACGATGTTTATTTAGCTGACTGTCTGCCTTTGATAATTTTCTTCCTAGTTGCTTGCATGATAAGTCATAGTTTGTGATAAGGGATGCATCCAGTATATTTCAGCCCCAACAGTGCAGTCCATATTGTAAATGTTGTAGACTCATGCCCTGTGCACACTGATTGCAAGTGGAAGTAACTTATTTGACCTATTTGACCTGTGTGTCCCCTGGCTTCCCTCTTGTCATCACTCATACATGTTTGAGTAGCCCCAGATGTAAAATCCTATCGCTCATGGCCATTGATCCCGCTGTAAACATTATCACTGCACCCACTCTCTGCATTCCTGCTGAGGCAAGAAACCATAAAAATGCCACGGATATCAACATTCTGCTTTGGATTGTGCAAAACCAATATTTGGCCCCTCACTCCGGTGAGGAGGATAAAGGTAAAGCAGGGAGTGCCATTAAAGAAGCATGTTGGAGGACTGCCTGTTGTGCAACTTGGGGAGTCCTGGATGGGGAGGGGGGGGGGTAGAGCTGCGGTCAACAACCTTCAATGCTTCCACACCTCAGTGTGATTAAGAAAGAAAGTGGGAGGGAGGGAGGGAGGGTGTGAACGCGGGAGAGACAGGGTAAGAGAGGTGCATCCTAACGTACAGGCGCCTGCCACACCCAACCCCACCCTATCAAGCCTAGCGTGTCTCTCTGTGTAGCCTGTTCTGTGGTTTATGGGGGTGTGGGAGTGTGCTGGTATGTGGGAGTTTATGATTGGAGTTGGGTGGTAGTGTTTGGCAGTCTGTCAGTTTCTGGTCATTTTTCGTAGTCTTATTTACTTCGGACTTGTAAACACATGAATGAGACAATGATAGGAACCCCTGTATGAAATACCCCTGTGTCAACTCTCAAGCACTGACCTGAAAAACAAGTTATGAGTTCCCCTCCTTTCTTCTATTCCCCTCCCCCTCCTCTCTTCCTCTCCTCCTCTCCTCCTGTTCTCCTGCTCCATGCTTTCTTCCCTCACTTTCAGTTCTTGCCTGTGTCACACTCTGACCAACAGACACCACCTGTACGGGATTTCAGGTAATTATCAACTCCACTCTTTCTCTTTCTTTTTCTCTCTTTCTCTTTTCTTTTCTCTTCTCTCTCTCTCTCTCTCTCTCTCTCTCTCTCTCTCTCTCTCTCTCTCTCTCTCTCTCTCTCTCTCTCTCTCCCCTGGTCCCTAAGGCTCTCTCCTACTCCTTGGCTTTCTTCCTAAATGTCTTAGAAGCCCTTAAGTCTTTGTTCCCAGCAGCATTGGAGCAGTGAGGGCTGTCAGTATCCATATCACTGGGGTTGGGTTTGGCACCTCTGCTCTGCTCTGTGTCTCTCTGTGTGTGTGTGTGTGTGTGTGTGATGAGACAAGTCTCTACCAGTGTGCACTTCTTTGACGGTTTGGGTCGAAATGTCAGCCGCCGTTCAAGGCAAAGCTGCTGATATGATGAGAAAGTTAGAAGTTCCATTGGCTCTCTCCTTACTGTATGTTGTGTTCTCTGAGTACAGTTAGAAGTGATTTGTAGTTTTAAAGCAGGACAGAGAAGTGTAGAGAATTTTATGTGAGATGGTATAATAATGACACTACTCACTTAATGTCCACCCACAACACCTGGCATTGCAATATGTAGTGATGTGGGTAATCACACCCTATTTAAATAAATGGAACAGCATGAAACGGCTAACCAACTGAAAATGAATAAAAGGAGACTTTGCTATGTTGTGGCAAGTTTCAGTGATTAGCTGTAGTTGAAACAGTCTTGGCATCACAATTTGGGAGTATGATTTACTGTTCCTTGAACCATCCCAAGTATGTGTCTCTTTGTTCCACACCCGTTCTTTCAGCATCAACATTCAGCAGTTTCTCACACACTGGCACAGGCCTAAGACGGTGACGCATGGGGCAACTTTTTGAGCAGTGTTGCTGGCCAATCATATATCAGCCTCCATCTGATCTCAGATCATCATGACAATCTGTTTATTTGATTGAAGTTCTCCAAAGGAGAATTGCTGTCCAATATCAACGTGCAAAGTGTCCAAACAGCAAAAGGCTATTCTGAATACTGTCTAGGGACATTGCTGAGAAATATTTTGTATCTTGAGACTAATATTCCCTTATTTGTCCCTTCAGTTGCCACCACACAAGAGAATTGGGCAAAGCATTAAAAGGCTAATACACTAACTAGTAGTTCTCTGTATACAACACTCCTCACTCATTCCTCACGCAACACTGAACCATGTCTTTATTTATTCAAATGTTTGTTTTCCACTTGGCGGGGCTATTGACAGATGTGTTATATAACACTCAACAGTGATCAGGCCTGATGCCACACCGGTGCCGCACCGAGGAGGCAAGGCAAGGCTGGGGTTGAAAGACTAAGTGTGAAAGCTAAGGGTTCATGCCATGGATCAGTTGAGTGTGTATGAAGGGATTTGGAGTCTGTTTGTAGTTCAGCCTTAAATAGAAACAGCAGAGGAGGAGAACTAAAGACTCACTGTGGAGGAGCTGTGTTGTGGGTGAATATCTGAAATATCTCAAGTATGACATTGACCGGGCTTTTTGTTGATTTTTTGCTTCTGTGTGTGTGTGTGTGTGTGTGTGTGTGTGTGTGTGTGTGTGTGTGTGTGTGTGTGTGTGTGTGTGTGTGTGTGTGTGTGTGTAAAGGAGTTCCCATGCCCTCCCATGCCTGCTATGCGTCCTGACCATGGCCATGTTTGGCAAACTATTTCCTTATTGAGTTTTTGTTTTGCGGTTGTGTTCCCCAAGCTTTCACCTCCCACCTCTGCATTCTTGTGCTGTTTGCTGTTCTTTCACTAAGCCCGATGAGAACAGATTTCAATTGGGTTGATATTTTGCTATTTTGCCATTTCATGGGTTGTTGGCCCTCCTCGTGTCAAGTGTGTACTTAAGATTGGGTTGTAAGGTTTTCAAATCCTGTGGAATCTGGTGTGAATGTCCCTGAAGCGGTTATATTAAGCAACAGTCTAAGCTATCAGGGAAATTCAACAGAATACATGTTTTGCTGAGTTCAGTGGTAAATTTGGGGGATTTAAACTCTCTGACATGTACAAACACACACTCACTGTAAACACAAACACCCACACATGATCAAACACACACACATACGTCATACGCACAAAACTTTTTCTTGTTTTTACGCTTACCACCAAAGAAAAAATAATTCAGAACTTTTTTTTTCACTTTCCACTACACACAAACACACACACACACACACACACTCAGACACACACACACTCAGACACTCAGACATGCACACAGAGTTAACTGACCAATGCGGAGTCCTGCAGGTTAGTGGGCCGTCCTGAGAGTGGGGGTCACTCTTGTGTGCACAGCAACAGGACAGACTCCAAACACAGCGTTGTCAACCAAAATCCCCTCAAAGCTATGCAGCCGCCTTAAAGCCTTGTCTCTGTCTCTCTCTCAACATGAGCTTGTGTGGGTCCCCGGGATTACTCGTGAGTAGCACACAAAGTTCCCTGCACGACTCCTCTGAG
>JAODXP020000008.1:2887362-2894862 GCA_027497455.2 Sardinella longiceps
ACACACACACATATGCAGAGTGTCATGTGTGATGGTGGGGTATCAATAAGTCATTAATTGTTTTATTATTCGGGGTGGCTGCCATAAGCGAGCTGCGGTGGCATATGTGCGGCTGACACTTCCTGGGCGAGATCAGAGGACCAGGGGCCTTCAGTGCGGCTGCCAGTGATTCTCGGCGACAGACTACAGGGCTGCTCGCACTCAGCGACACGGGTCGTTTGTCGGAGCACGCTCAAGCCAACTAGAACTACATCAAAGACTGGGACGCCGAACTGGAGCGGGATAATAAGCAGCATTATTATTTTATTATAATTTTTTTTATTATTTTTATCTTACTTTTTCTTTTCTTGCCCCATCAGTGACTTCCAGATAATTATTATCTTCATGAAGGAGATCATGTTTTTGGCAACTTTTTGTCTGTCTGTTTGTCTGTCAGTGTAGAAAATAATTTGAAAAGCACTGCACAGATTTGGATGGAATTTTCACAACGTGGGTATTTCATTTCACCATTCACCTTTTTACTTCCAAAGGGTAATTTTTTCTTTTTCCAAAGACAAATTTGATTTTCAAATTTACTTTCAAAAACCACCCATCATTTGTACGCTACACTGTACACAAGCCAACAAACAGTCTTGTCAGTGTTAGTGGGCCTACAGGCCTCACATCCATCCCCACCGCTCTAAGACTGCTCTCCAGGAAACTAGAGATGCAATGCCATGTGTTTGGCCAGCCACTGATGTTCAGCTCCTCATCGCTCGCTCGCTTGAAATTCTATACTCTACCTATGTTTGAGAGCCAGCTGTCTGTCATTGTCCTAATGACTTATTTACACATTAAATCCCCTACATGCTGTCACACACACACACACACACACACACACACACACACACACACATACACAGAGAGAGAGAGGGAAGCTGAGGTATGTAATATGTTGTTTTTTAATCACTGTGTTTGTGGAGCTGACAGCTGGCCATCACAGAGGCGAGGAGCTGCGGGGGCCAACAGTAGCCTAAGCTCGCCGCCATAGACCTCATTTTCACACACGTCTACTGCAAGCTAATGAGGGGATGTGTGTGTGTGTGTGTGTGTGTGTGTGTGTTTGTGCGTGTGTGCGTGTATCTTTGTGTGAGTGTGTGAGCAAGCGTGTGTGTACATATGTTCTTGTGTCTGTGCACATGTGTGTGTACATATGTGCTAGTGTGTGTGTGTGTGTGTGTGTGTGTGTGTGTGTGTGTGTGTGTGTGTGTGTGTGTGTATGTGTGTGTTAGGGGGGGTGTGGGGTGTATGCTGTGTTTTGCTTATCCCCTCAGCAGATGCCAGCAGATTTCAGAGACTCTCTCAAATAAACATTAGAGAGAGAAACATAGAGAAAAGCAGCTTCATCTGAATGAGTTCCCTCTGTAACCCAACTGCAATGTCTCCATGAAAAACAGTCTCTGTCGGCTATCAATCCACACGGGCCGTGTTTCCTCTGACCTCCATTTCTTCATGATAAAAATAACCTATATCATCATACAGTCTTTTACATTTACCTTTTAGTCATGTAGGCATTAAGTGACATTTACTAGACACAAGCAGTAATAACTCATTATAGGCATGGCTGTAATCAGCCATGCCACTTCTTTATGACTCCAGTGTTTGAAGCATCTTTGTTTGCAAGTCAAAGCATTGTAGTGTCTGCCAGTCAGTTAGAATTAATGTAATTACAAAACTTAACTTGAGAATCTAGGAAGAGAATAACCAGTGAGTCTGGTATTGTTGTGTTTTTACAGTGCGTTTAGTTCTCACACCCACTTTCCGGTCCAGAGAGGCCCAGCAGACAGTGTGTGTGTGTGTGTGTGTGTGTGTGTGTGTGTGTGTGTGTGTGTGTAAATGTCATGGGAGAATGTAAGGAGTCTGGGTGAGGGCTGTAAGAACATGTCACAGTGTCCCCATCTTGGGGGAGCATGTTCTCACTCCAGTGCGCCGTGTGTGTGTGTGCGCACGCATGTGTGTGTGTGTATTTGTAGTGAGTGCGCTGCTACTGGGGGAGCCTGAGAGAGAGGCTGCGGGCCCGGCTGGCTGCAGTAGACAGGCAGGTGGAGAGGGCACCGGCAGCCGCAGCAGATGTGCAGCAGGGCCAGCTGCAGCTGCAGCCAACCATGGGGAGCATGTCTGTGAGCAGCACAGCGCAGCATAGCACAGCATAGGGGGAAATACCTTAGCATACCTGCATTAGCATCACTGCTAATGTCTACTCTGCCAACAGCTGGCTGGCTGGAGAGGTGGTGTAACAATACACCATTAAATACCATAGTGAGTGAAGAGCAGTGCCAGCAAAGGGAGATGAGGACAGATGTCTACAGAAGAGAGTAGATAGCTATGCAGATAGTGAGGACTGACAGATAGCACTATATAGATAGTGAGGATTGTCTATAGCTTGACAAGAGAGAGAGACCGTACAGGTAGATTATAACTTAGCCTCTTGAACGCTGTTTTGTTTCTGGAAAGATCATTTACACAGATATTCTTTCACAATGTAAGTTACACCATATAAACATCAAGACAATGTTTATGCGAATTAAAAAAAAATATTCCATGTATTAACTGCAGTTTATTAAACCTTCCTAATATAACAGAAGCAGATTGTGATTGAGAAAGAAGATTGGGGAAAAGAAATGCATTCCGTTGTATAGCCCTCGATGGTTTGACTAGCTCAAGACATTTTGCAAAATATACAAAATATTTTTACAGAACAAAAGAGAGAGATTGAACTCAGTGAAAAGGCAGGAAATGAGGGTAGAGGAAGGTGAAAATGGTTTTATCTGTAATAAATAAAAGCGTCTCCTCTCCTTACATTTACCTTTTTTGTCCCTGATGAATCCATCCAGCCTGCAAATAGATGGATCCATCTGTCACTTTCATAAAGCCCCGTTTCTATTTCCATTGTGAAGCCATATCTCCCTCTAGTGGCCCAACAGTGCACTAACACCCAACTCCTGAGGAGACGTATGGAGACCTACTCTCACACAGGCATCCTACGCCCTGAGGCATGATGAAAAGCACATGTGAAATACAGTACTGGTGTGAATGTGTGTGTTGTTGTTGTGTGTGTGTTGCAGGCTTGGGTCAGTGGTGCTGCAGCGTGAACTCCTAAGCTGTGAGTTAGCAGACCTCGAGAAACAGCACCTAGAGGCGCAGGCCGCCCTACAGAGGAGACAGGACTCACACACCACAGCCGTAAGCATCGCTACTCAGCACTGTTTACTAAAGACAGGCCTTACCACTCCAGACAGTACACATTACATACAGTAGAATAGGACTAATGAATTTATATGTGTGTGTGTGTGTGTTGGTGTGTGTATGTGTGTAGGCTCTACTGCAGCGAAGGCGTGAGCTGCAGGTGCATATAGCCGGTCGAGCAGCGCAGCGGGAGCGTGTGTGTTTTCGAGAGCAGGCCCTTCGATCCCTGCAAAGCATTCTGAGCGCAGACGTCCACAGGTACCAGCAGGAGGCCCACAGACTCCACCTGCTCAGACACAGAGCCAGCAGAATTAGCAACAGAACCATGCCAGGGGAGCAACAGCTAGACAACATGGTAAACACACACACACACACACACACACACACACACACACACACACACACACACACACACACACACACACACACACACACACACTATTATCTTCCTGGCTGCCATCCTTGTGCCCATAAGCCTTGGTTTCTCTAGAGACTGTCCCTAAAGTAACTGATAGTTGACATACTGTATGTATGTATGTCGCTTTGGATAACAGTGTCTGCTAAATGCATGAATGTAAATCCTCTGCATTGTGAACTGTCATTGACATCCTTGCATTTGTACATGTGGAATTTCAATCATACATCTGGACTTTTCTGGGTTTACGCAAATGCTCTTAGATATTAGATAGATGTTAAGCACAAATAATGTGGTTTATGGAATATGGTCCTTATGTGAATACATGCATACACACACACACACACACACACACACACACACACAAACACATAGGCATGCATGTATGGATGGATGATGTGTCCACATGTTCAGATACCAGCACAAACATAAGTGATTGAGGCCCATCCTGCCTTTGAATGCACACACACACACACACACACACACACACACACACACATGGTGCAGAGAGAGGCTGGCTCCAGATGTTGTTGCGTGTGTGGATGTATGGAGTGGGCTCTATGGAACATCTGTCCACTCACCTGTCCTCCTCAGCAGATCCGAGTCTCCTCCTGTCAGCTAGTCCAGGGCCCCTCCACACACACACACACACACACATACCACTAGGGATCGCCTTTAATCCAACGCCTGCCTTTGGAAACCTCCTTAACACATCAAAACACTCCCTGACACACACACACACACACATGCACACAAATGTGCTGTAGGTGGCCTTACACTGGGTGACTGAAGTGTGTGTGTGTGTGTGTGTGTGTGTGTGTGTGTGTGTGTGTGTGTGTGTGTGTGTGTGTGTGTGTGTGTGTGTGTGTGTGTGTGTGTGTGTGCAGACGCTATGCATTACTACTCTCTTCCGCCATTTTTGAAATCGCAGAAGGTGTCAGTTCTCATAGTGAGTAAGTGACAGATCTGATGAAGGCAATGGAGCGTGTGCACGCCTTGATAAGAGGAACGTCTGTGTGACATGAGAGAGAGAGAGAGAGGGAGAGAGAGAGAGAGAGAGAGAGAGAGAGAAGCAGGAGCGCTCCATCAAAGGCTTGACTGCAAACGAGTGTAATTATCCTACACTTTTGTCCACGCCACATAAAACTGCGCTACCCATGTGTGTGTTAACACGCAGCAGCATATAGACGGGTAGATTAAGGCACTTTTTTGTCTTGCAGCAGTTTGTTGCTGTAATGGCAGCTCTGCTAGCGCCACTTAACACAGGAACGAGCCTCTGCCATCTGACTGTGGGCCTCTTAGTCTTAGTCTCCCGTGCATGGATGCCACTCTAGACCCCGATGGACACGCGGTGCCCATATGTTTTTATTAGGAAGCTTTAAACGCTATAGAGCTGGGCCTTTCAGATTAGCATCGCTTCATAAACATGGGGGGGGTGGGATGCAGGGAGCCATACACATACGCACGTATGCACACGCATACGCATACACACATAACACATACACACACACACACACACACACACACACACACACACAATGCCAGAATGGGCTCAGGATCACAGCAGAATTGGGTCAGGCAACATTTCTCATGCAGCACCATATGTCACTACACACAGCCTCCAAGGAATATAGGCTGTCCTTGCCATCATACCTTCACTCTCTCTTGCTCTCGTTCTCTCTCTCTCTCTCTCTCTCTCTCTCTCTCTCTCTCTCTCTCTTTTGCTCTCTCACTCTCTCTCTCTCTAGCTGTCTTCTGTCACTTTCTCTCTCTCACTCTCTCTTCCTCATTCACTCCCCCCTTCTCTCAGTGTCTCTTGCTTCTCACACTGCTCCAGCATGGCAGTGATTGCTAGTAAATGGCAGCAGACTGTGTGTGTGTGTGTGTGTGTGTGTGTGTGTGTGTGTGTGTGTGTGTGTGTGTGTGTGTGTGTGTGTGTGTGTGTGTGGTGCTGCTGAGGCCTGTGGGTGGCCTGGGCCCTGAGAGCTCCACTGAGTCTCTGGTTGCCCTGGGAATCAGACAGATGTATGGCCCTGTCTGCACCCATTAAAGCTCTCTCACACACACACACACACACACACACACACACACACACACACACACACACACACACACACACACACACACACACACACACACTCACTCCCTCACACATACACTCTCTCAGTCTCTCACTGCAGAGATGGGCCGCAGGCCAGGGGGCCGCTCAGGCTCAGTCTGCCCATAGAGGAGTGGAGAGAAGGGGAGAGGAGAGGAGAGGAGAGGAGAGGGTGCCATATTGGGAGAGCTGGAAGGGGATGGAGGGGGCAGGGGGTGTAGAGGTATGGCAAACTGTCCCTAATATTTCAGGGTCTGGAGTCAGCTTAATCTCTTCTCACGCCCCAAGCCCTTTACTTACTGTAACACACACATATGCATATAAACACACACACACACACACACACACACACACACACACACACACACACACACATATAGTATCCACACAGCTCTATACTCTACTGCATCACTTTATACACTCGTATGGACTCAGTGGTCACACATAAACACACCCAAGCAGGCTGGCATTCTCACCCTCACAAACATTTCCCAACAACAACAACAGCCCCCCCCCCCCCACCCCCCAGCCCCCAACAATACTCCAGCTGCTTTGGCATGCAACACAGCCACGGTTGGCATGACAACTGACTAGCAACGGCACAAGGGGCTTTGTGTGGAGCAGACGCTGCGCTTGCGTCTCAGGATTACCAAAGTGAGGGAATGTTCGGCCGCACGCTGTGCGCATGCAAATCTTCTCACACTCATTGTTCCCCCACAAATGACTGAGCACATACATGTGTATAGGCTGAACCAGGCAATTTCTTACACCGGCTACTAAGTCACATTAGCACGCAGGCCTTTTGTTTCCCAGAGCTGTTCTCCCAGACTCTGTTGTCAGTCAACGCCACTGTCTGTCAATCACAACCACACAGCTGTCAGAGAGAGAGAGAGAGAGAGAGTCTCACCCTAAAACTGCCTTCCATCATGTGATCTCTTATTTGGGGAGGGCATAATTATTCTGACGAGGAGATTAAGTGATAATCCCCTGATGGCCTTTCCCCCCGGCGAGCGCTGAGCCCGAGGAGCCAATCCCAGGGAGTGGTCGAGCGCTCCGCTTTTCCCCTGCCTCTGGCGCCTCATCCCTGGGGAAGAGTGACAGGCAAGGAAGGCAAGGACCAGGATTAAGGCCTGTGCGTGCCTGTGTGCCTGTATGCCTGTCTGTGCTTCCCTAAAAAACAAACCCTGGGCCCGGGCCAACACATTTATATAGCACACATTAGCATAATGAAGCTGTTTGATGCTTAATTGAGGTTTCTCACACAGAGAATTAATCTCGTCTCTTTTTTGGACTTCATTCCAATTCTAATGTGTGTGTGTGTGTGTGTGTGTGTGTGTGTGTGTGTGTGTGTGTGTGTGTGTGTGTGTGTGTGTGTGTGTGTGTGTGTGTGTGTGTGTGTGTGTGTGTGTGTGTGTGTGTGTGTGTGTGTGTGTGTGTGTGTGTGTGTCTGTGTGTCTGCGTGTGTGTGTGTGTGTGTGTGTGTGTGTGAGAGAGAGAGAGAGAGAGAGAGAGAGGGAGTGCTTGTGTGTGTGTGTGCATATTTCTTTGTTGTGTATGTGTGTGTATATACTGTATATCTTTGTGTGTGTGTGTGTGCATGTGTAGGTGTGCACAGGGGAATTCCAGAGGAAGGGTGATTATTCTGTAGATAAATGTGCAGCTGTTGAGGCAGCTCAGTGGGGATTTGTCCCAAAGGAGACACTTCTCGTCTCAGACGTGCTCCTCTCCCCATGCCACCGCACTGCTCCCAGCCTCCCCTCAT
>JAODXP020000008.1:2904862-3026365 GCA_027497455.2 Sardinella longiceps
GGAAAATATTAAATGTTAAAAGAAAAGGGAGAAATTATAGTAGAAAAGAAAAGAAATATAGTACTGGTTTACAAAGGATTGGATTCTTTCTCAACTAGTGGTGTATAAATAAATTGACATGTTATTGTTCCTTCTACTGTATTTCTGTAGCTGAAAACTGTATTTCTGTAACTGTTATTGCAAAGTGCCATTAGCCTTTCAAAGTGCCAAGTGCTAAAGGGTGTAGCAGCTATTGCAGTGCCAAATAGCCACCCACAGCCACCCAACACTGCTGTATTTATTCTCCTCTGTGAATTCTATAAGCTCCAGAATGTTGTCAAATAAACTCTAATAAATGACCTAATGTAATTTTTATTTTATGAATTCAATTAAAAATACAAGTGTTACACACTCATGATGAGATCACAGATTATACTGTAAGTGTATATGTACTGATTAGCATTGGGAGTAACACAACGTTCTTGTTACTGATCTCATCTCTTTTAGGTATGTAGACATAAAGTGTCTATAAGCACTCTTTATTGATTGATTGATTGATTGATTGATAGATTGATCAATCAATCAAAGAACTGGTCCTGCTGTAGTAACACAAGTGTACAGAGAGCTTCCTCTACTGTGTGAAAAGAACATAATCCTCTTGTACCTCTCTCTTGTTTACATTACCCAAGGCCTGTTGCCTTTCAGACATGACTAGAACCCTAAGTAATCTATACAACAGTGACCCCAAGGTTGTGTCCCCTGACAACCATCTGGAAAACCCCCAAGTATGCCCACCCGGAGTTTCAGTCATTGCTTACTGTTAGCATAGTTTTAAATCAAATCTGAGGCACTCAAGAGGGCTGTGCAGTTAACAATGCCGGGAAATGGAGGTCATAGTTGGCCATGAGGTCAATCAGTCATCGAAGGGAGGGACCCAAATACTTTCATTGTATGATTTCATCTTTCCAATAAATTATCTTCATCAGTCAGAACCCAGATTAATATCTGAAAGATCAACTATTCCCATAAAATGATGGAATGTATGGAATCCATTGTCAGTGTTAGGTCTGATGGAAAGAGGAAAGGAGATATATCATGAGAATATGGGGAATAAAGTCAGAGTGAGGAGAGTTTAGGACAGTATGTGTGTGTATACAGTATATATCATTACAGTATATGTACTGTATATACAAACACACACATACAGCACCTTGGCTCATGTGTACAGGGAGGAAATGTAGACTTGAGTTGCCTAACCCCAAGACAAGCCCATAGGTTATGACTCAGATTCTCCTTTCAAGCAGCACTGCACACCCAACAACAAGCAGAGGTTTGACATGGGCCTACACATCTTTCCTAGAAATGTTTTTAGGGAAAGCTCAGTTATACATGATTGAGCTCCAGTTGCCAAGGTTACTTTGGAGGTGTTTTGTAAACTCTGGCTGCCTGGTAGCCTCACTGCCGGAGTCCCCCCTAACTGCACATGCAAACTGAATGACATGAAATACATAAAACATAAATATCTGATACATATTAAAGGTTAGTTATGCTACTGCAAGTATAAATTAACCCTTGAATCTATTTGTTCAGCCAATGCTTCAAAGAAAATGGCACCTTTTTATTAAAATGTTTTTTAAAGAAAAAATCTCTGTATGTCTCCTTCATTAATTATTTTGTTTCAAAACCAAAACAGAAAACCTTAATGAACTTTGACTATTGTAAATCTGCATGCATAGTCAATTGGGACAGCTTGTTGCATTGACTGCAGTGAGTTCCACTGCATTGTGGTTTTCTGATGACGACTCAATCAGGAATTCTGCTGTACCTGTCTGTGCCGTTCGGAAAAGCTTCCTGATCCTTCTGTTCTGTGAGGCATACACAAGAGGATTCACAAACACATGCGTGTAGGCCAGTGATTCTGTCAGAATGACAGCAAGGTGGAGGTTTTGGTGGATGGTGCAGTCTGATAAGATATGAAATTCTTGCAAAGCATGCAGGAAAACAACAACATTGTAGGGAAACCAGAGAATAAAGAACGTGACCACAAATGACATCTCCTGCCTTAACACCTGGCATCTGTTGTTTATATGTTGTTGTTGTTGTTGTTGGTCTTGTTGCTTCCTCTTTTTTATCCTGTAACAAGCGGTCTGAGCAGAGTAGGCAGCCATGATGGTGAGAGGCACAATAAATCCAACAATGTTTTCCTCCAACTTCATAACTGTCCTCCAGACTGGTGCATGATGGTACGTACATATCTGGTGACCATCATGCTCCTGAGCCTCAACAAAATACACATGTGGAATTGATACCAGAAAAGACAAGATCCATACCAGGGATGCTGCAGTGCTTTTAACTTTTGACATCTTCATAATTCTTGAGCAGAAACGACTAACCACACAATAGTTTTCTAGGCTCATAAAGGCCAGGGAAAAATTACTGCAGTACATGGTCACAGTATAAAGATATGTGGCTATTTTACAGGCAGACGGTCCAAAAATCCACTGGCTAGAGTCTGCATACACAGCAAAAAAAATCAGTGTCAGTCCGAATAGAAGATCGGATGTGACCATGCAAAGTGGCGGTATTTTTCTGATATCTTTATGTTTGATGAAAATAACAAGTAAGGCAGAATTTGCCGCAGTTCCCAATATGACCACAATTGAGTAGACAGGGGGCAGAAATCTTTGTCCAAATTCCTTTAAATGTGTGTTATCACAAACTCCAAAGCTCTCAGTGTCCTCACTGTAGTAATCACTGTAGTCCAAATACTCATCCACGTTCTGTTCATCCATTTACAGAGCTGAATGGAGCATTTCAATTCCTTCTTTCAAAACTTGTGAAGTGCCTCTGGCGAACTTTAGACTTCATCGAAAAAGTTATCCGCAGCAACAACACGTTTCCCAGTCCACAACAAGTGAAGGGCCTGATTAAAGAAAATAACCGTGCACAGTCGTCAGTATGTTCATCATAATAGGTACAGTAAGTATGCTTTATTGTAGATTTTCGAGAGGAATATGAAAGACTCTTACCATTATCGTCCTGTCCTTTTTCGACCAGGGTCTTCTTCTGATTAAGTAACAAAATATAGACAAAGAACAAAACTAGATTCATCAACAGGCACACTCGTCTTAGGCTATAGCCTGAAGTTCTAATACCGTGCGTTCAGGGGCGTATCAAGCTTTCCAAAAGTGGGGGGGTTCTAAGATGGGGAAGTAAAATAGCGACTGAAATGATCACAGCCAAAATTATAATTAGGCCTATTGTCTCGCGACCAATTGGTATTTCTGTTTTATAATAGGCCTACTAGAGTTGCCATCACATGCAGTAGTCACAAGTAGTATTTGCAAATTTTCTCGGCCATTAGCTTAAAATGTCTTAGACGTAGGTTTATTACAAATGCTGGTCTGGTGGATGAGGAATTGGGCTTTATGAACATCACATTATGTCACAGAACAGGTCTACCAAGCAGTTGTGAATCAAAGGTGTTATAATATTTGATAAGTGGGGTAGACAGACAGGAAATTTTGGAATAGTAAGATGTTATTTCCTGCATTCTGGTGCATTTTAACAGGTTATTAGATATTTTAACTGAATGATGTAATCCTGTCCCTACCCCAAACCCAAATTCTGAGCCAAAAACTAAACTGGTATTTGGTTGATCCAGGGACACTGAGATTCAGCACTGTCATCTATGATTTTTAGAAGTTTCATGGAAAGTATGGGACAATAGCCTAGGCAATAGGCCTACTGAGGATGGTGGCCCTGAGCCCTACATGGAGGAATTTGTTTCACCAATTGAGCGTAGGGTGTCTTAATTCAAGTCTAGCCTACAATCTTTTATTTTTCTTCTGAAAGCCCATGGATCTGGATCTTTGAAATACGTGGCTCCTGTTATCACTGATAGCAGGGGAAAAAGTGAAAATATATTACACTATACAGTATTCCAGTGTCTCTAGTGGAAATATTTTCTACATATTTCTACCAAGCAAAAAATTAAGTTCAAATATATTACACTATACAGCATTCCAGTGTCTCTGTGGAAATATTTGGTATTGTTAAAATCTTACAAAAGTGAAGGGGATGGAATCATATTTATGTGGGCATGTCAAAACACCCCCATCCCCCCGTCTGCAACGTCCCTGTACAGTAACCTATCTTATCAGAGCAATGGTAACATTATTAGCGCCCACTGAATTAAATTCAATAATTTAGAATTTAGATGGGCATCTTGTCCCAGATTACCCTCTCTCTAATGACTGCATAGAGTTGTTCATGTAAGTGATAGGGTGGCTGAACAGCTTGGATTATGACATTTACAGTGAGTGTAGAGCATTTCCGACCATTGTTTCTCTCTCTCTGTTTAAAATATAATATAGGTGTATAATATAGGTGGGGGGGATGGATTGATAAAAATGCAAAAGTCGTATCCCCCCCATATCCCCCATTTGAAACGCCCCTGCGTGCGTTTATGACATCTGAGAACTAGGGGAAGTGGGTAGTCTCTTTAGCGACTTGGTGTTGGGACTTGGATATTACAACGTTTTAATAAAACATTTGTCATGAGTCGATTTGCATGAAATTGTGTAGCCTGTTGGAACTTGGGTGACCATCTGCGAGACTTGTGGAGACCTGACCGTACATGAGGGCAAGGGTCATATTGCATAGCCTACTAAGTAAAAACTACCTCGAATTCCTGACTAAGTGAGAAATAAGTTAGAGAATCCCAATTCTGGCCAGCTCAACTAGCAAATTCATTCCCACATGTCCCAGAGACGACATCCACTGACAGTCCGTGGTAGTCAACTGGTCAAGGCATGTTGCGACGTGGCGACCTTGGAGGGTGGCTTCAGTTCAAATTTCAAGCCTTGCCAGTGCAAAGGTGAGGGTGGGAGGCAGTGAAAGTGCAGCGCTTCCCAATATCCGAAAACCACGAATGAAGTGCCCTTGAGCACATAACCCCAAGCTGCCCACGGCGCTGGATTAATAGCTGCCCACTGCTCGCGTGTAGGTGTGCGCACCCTGTTGCATGTGTGACTATGTACATGTGTGTAAACCCCCCGGATGGGTTAAATGCAGAGAAAAAAAATCTAAATTAGGACTATTTTGGCCATTTCTAAAATGATTTATGCTTCTATTATTCAGTTTTTATTATTATTATTATTATTATTATTATTATTTGTATTTTAAAGGCCTATCACTTTGACAAGAAACTCCAGGCCTATAGCCTACATAAAGCATAGTCTACTGTATATTTTAGAGGACTGCTTTTGATTGAAACCAAGTTCTTCCTTGTGATGAACCACAATGGGGGCATGTAAATCCTGTGGCTACACTGGAATGTCTGACCTCATAGAATAACAAGATCGCACAGGTTGAACTACATCAGATAATAACCAATTTTCCCAAACATACTTACCACAAGTATGCTTGAGAACACATTAATTAAACTTAAAGGGACATCAGGCAGGACTGCGTTTTTCTATCCCCGGAGCTCCACCTACAGTCACCGAAATATTAGAAAAAACAGACATTGCACTTTCTCAACAATCAATGTAAATTTATTTGCAAACCAAAGAGTACCAACCAGAGATGATAATTTCCGGTAATAAACGCGATTTCAGTTGCGTCTACATTCAGTTTCTATTTTGTGGACCGGGCACCAGACCGCAAAACAAATGCTAGGGACCGGCGAGAGAGCCATCGGTCACCCCGTAATGAACCATTTAATCATCAAAGTGACTTTGAGGCTGGTAAATTAACAGTAAAACGTTGCCTGGTGTCCTTTTAACTTAAACTATTTCAGGATCTTCCTGTCTTAGTTGAAATAAGACATGAAAAGTAACTAAAATGAGTGAGAGAGATTAGGCTGGGATTGAAAAAAAAAAAATGACAATGAGTTGGAATCAACTTGACATTTATAAGTTTCATTGTCATTTTTATAATTACATGGTGCATTATGGGGCAAATGAGGGCTTTCTTGGCTTCTGAAGATGAATATGAAGATGTCATCTACCTTGCCAACAACAAAACTGAGACTACTCACATAACAAGACATATCATAACAAATAAAATTATCATTGTGTAATGGATACCAATAGCCTGGGCCTGGTGGTAGTATGTGGTAAATCCTCACACCCCTAGCTTTAGGAAGGCTTCTAACTGCTGAGTTTGAAGCCAAGACTTTAACCTCTTAAGCTCAATGGTGACTGTTTGACCCCCATGCTGTGGGTTTGTTGTGGATGAAGACGTGGCGACTTCGAGACCTGTTAACTGGCCTCTGTGACAGTTGCAGATTCATGTCCATTGGTTAACAGAATTTAGGACATTGGTGTTATTTGGCATTTTACCCATAAAATTAAATTTAATTGAATTAACAACATAGTTATCATAACTTACTTAGCAACTTGGCAACATTTGGAAAGGCACTGCTGGATTCCTTGTTGTGGTATTATAGTCTGTACCTTATCTGACCTCTGTAATTAGTTGAATAGTTCACCAGTAATGGAGCAGAAGGCCTTGGAACCTTCCCAAGCCACTTCCTGTTCCTGATGTGGACGCTGATTGGAGCAGGCCACCCCCAGCCTCTGCAAACCAGCACCTGAGTCAGCATCAGCACTTCCAGCCCTCTCACATAGGAAACACAGTATGGGTCGGGTCCACTCACTGCCAAAACTCTCTCTCCTTCTGTCACGTACACACATTCACAGATCCTTAGTGTTTTTTAGACAGATGGTTGAAACAGCATTCTTCTTCACCCCTGTTATATTTAACATCCTCAGGATATCCTGGACAGGCTATCAAGCTCAATCCAAGGACAGGAATCAGTGGTTGTTTTTCTTACTGCTACTCAATAGTAGCCTGATAAGACACTGCCAAGGTAAGTTTCGGCAAATCTATAAGGATAGATGGCTGTGATTGGTCAGACCAAACCTGGGAGGTGATCTCCAGAGACCTTAGGGTTGGTTTCTAGACCAACTGCCTGTTCTTGGCTAGTATGTCAGACACGCCACAGAGATGAGGAAGCTTTGGCTGGTTTAAAAACTTTATTAACCTGATGATAAAAAAAGCACGACTAGATGGCATCAGTTAAATAAAATGAACAAAACTCACAAGCAAACAGCAGACTTTCAACATCATTCTGTGTGTGTCACAAAGCATCTGAATAAAGAGTTGAACCAAAGAGAGATCAGAGCAAACGTCACTATACACAAATCATTCGGTCAAGCCAAGATCAAGCAAATGAGCAAGAATTACATTATCATGTCTATGTGATTCTATGTGTGTGTGTGTATGTGTATGTTTATGTGTGTGTATGTGTCTCTGTGTTCTAGCAATTTGAGGGGTTGCAAAGCATTGTACAACAGTAAACATGGATTAGCATATCATCATCATCATCATCGTCATCATCATCATTATTGTCATGGCATCATAACATCATAACACTGAGCAGCTCCTGGTGTTCTCCAGGTGGCCCATGCTTACCACGTCCAGATCAGCTGACCTGGACAGCAGGAGACTGTAATGCAGACACACAGTACAGAAGCCAAAGGCAGAACAAGAGGTGGCTTGCACTAGTAGGGACACCTATATACTCTAAAAAATAAATGCTCTCAAAAGTACAAGAAATCAGTTGAGCTTTGTTATATCGATTCACTTGTTAAATATCACACGTATATGATATATATATATAATATATCCATAATTCTTTATTTTAAATATAGTTCTGTATCCATCAAAATAAGTCAAGTGATCATAACCCTTTCAGAAGATTCAGACACAATGTCATTGGTCAAGAGCACTACAGGCACAGAGAGAGAATCCTCCAGACAATGTAAACTTTTCATGGGGGTCATTTGAACAAGTTGATAAGAGAGGGTTATGAGCTTTTGTTCAAGGATATGGAACAAGATCAAGAGACAACAATTAGGAAGTTGCTTGTCCATGTTTTACTGTAACTACATAGAATCAGCTATGGCTTCCGGAAGTGTTTACTTACAAGAAGCTAATTGCACAGAACTGCTTTTCAAGGACCAAAAAATGATAACAATGATCAAAATAGAGTAAATGAAGTCTGGCATTTTAATCCACAGATTGTCAAAATGAAAGTATTAAAGGTATTTTTTTTGTTGTTAATCATGGTATTTGCATGTGCACAAAGGCCTTATAGAAGTACACCAGATGACTGTAGAATACTAAAAGTGCTGGTGTGTGTGTGTGTGTGTGTGTGTGAGTGTGAGAAGAGGCTTGAGATTTCACACACAGTGGTGTGGAGGTCTTTGTGGAGGCTGGGGTAGTGTGGATGAGTCATATGGCACACAATTAGTTTTTGGCACTGTGAAAACAACTTCAACCTTTTTACCTAATATAATCTTCAGACAAGGCTTTATTAAATTAAGAAAATTGAATTAACATTTGAAAAGACATTTAGAACACAAAGGATACTCCCTAAGGCCTATGTGGACAGTATTAGTGTGTATATGTTTGCTGTGTGTTGGCGGGGGCAGTGGTAGAGTCAGTATACTGGACAGACATGCCAGGATTTAACCTCCAGGGTTTAGTGAGGATATTTTTAATTTAATATTTTAGTATACTTGAATTTCAAAACATCTATGATAACATGTTACATTTAGAATTATGATACTGTACTGTTGTAAAACCGCTACCGTCGGCAACCTCAGTGCAGCCCACTATTTAATTTACACAAAAGAAAACTAATGTTTCTCTGATTCTATGCTGTAACAAAACACAATATGGCATATTTGTGTTCACACATTGTATTGTATTGTATTGTATTGTATTAGAATCTATAGACCAAGTGATATCACTTTTAAAAGCACTACCATGAAGGGTGTGTGAATCCCCACTCTGCCCACACTGGTTGCACTGATGTACGCTAATGTAATTCAGCAATTTAGTGTAACGTTACATAACAAGCCTATGAATATTAACCAACAGAGCCTAGCGGACTAATTACTTGGGACTACTGAGTAAATTCCAACTCACAACAAACCTCTGAGAGGCTCTGGCATGTCACTACTGCTTCAGATCTCTGTGCCATCTTCATTCAAATTCAAATGGACTGGACTGAGAAGGAATACACACATTTATGTTGACACAGCTGTCTGAACAGTTCATAAAAGGAGACTGATGCCTCATTAGCAATGCAGGTTAATAAAGTAAAGAGATTTCATTGGATGTCTTAAAACAAATTCATACAGTAAACCTGTTCTCTATCAGACCTCCACAAACGTACACACAACCACCACCAGAACAGGTTTGAATGGAGACAGGAGCTGTGTTTGCTATTCAGACCTTTCACAACACAACACTGTCTTCATGAGCCAAGCTGGGCCATGTGCTGTATAAAGGTTACATAGAGGTTCTGCTTCACCCAGCCACAGTACAGTGTAAACACAACATATTGGGCTTTCATTTTTTTGCCTCATACCACATAACAGTAACTAGAACTGTTAGTATCAAAAGAATATCACCATTCTCACAGATGACATTCATTAGACAGTAACTGGAAAGGGTTTGACAGCACAAGTCTGTGTGTGTGTGTGTGTGTGTGGGTGAGAGAAAGTGTGCGAGAATGTGTGCCTGCCTGTGTGTATGTGAGTGTGTGTGTGTGTGTGAGAGAGAGAGAGAGAGAGAGAGAACGAGACTGAGGGAGAGAGAAAGAGAGAGAGAGTGAGAGAGAGGAATGGTAAAAGAGTGAGATAGTGAGTGACATTTGCAGTTCAGCGACCAGTATCATCCACAGGTGCTGGGACTGGTGAAACTCTTTAAGGCGGACACCATTGATCTGGAGGCAGTTTAGTTTTTGGCACAAACACACACATATAACTGACTGCAAGTATCAATACATTGTGGGTTGCTTGCTTTGAGTCCAATGGTTTTCAGAGCCTACAGTACACACCACTGCATTGGTCAAGCGATGACGGGCTTGGACTCAGCGTCCAGTAACTCCACTTAATGCAGACCTGACAGACTGCAGTGGGGATACGGCCTTGATGGCTAGCTAGTAGTCACTAGTAGTAATGTTATCATGCTCTGGTCCCACAGAATACAGTATTTCTAAAGATAGATTCACCAAACACCTGTCTCTCTAGATTAGTAGGCAAAACTGAACCGAAGCAACTGAACCAATGGTCCATTACTGTACTGCTGTGCTTATAGTCACTGTCTCTTAATTAATGCAATTAGGTAGGCAATTAATAATAACACCTGACACTGCTTTGAAATGTCAAAATAGGTTAATCAGACAATGTTATATTAAATGTTTGTGATGTATAATAATTATATTATTATTTTTTTAAATAAGGTATCAATGGAAAAAAAAACTTCAGAACAAAAAGTACAAAATGTTTCAATACTCCAATCTATAACATCAAATTTCATACCTTTTAAGTAAATAATACCGTTGTTAACCAGTGAGGAAGAACTGAACATGGAAAAAAGAAAATCTTTTGGAGGGCAAAGTCTTAAGGATTGGTTTGAAAGGCAGTATTACACAGCTCAGCTTACACAGCTAACCCTTAATGTTGTGGCGAGTCTGGATGAATGGAGATGGACAGAGAGACAGACTGGATGAAGCCATTTCAGCCGGCCGTCATCAGCTTTGAGCAGCCCACCCTCCTGCTGGAGGAGGCCAGGCTGCAACTCTACACCAGTCCACTAGAGGGGGGAAGTTAAAGGAGAGGTACAGTTGTGGCAGGGTGGGGGGGAGAAGGGACAAATCCTTGTGTATAAACCGCACTCTTTTAACAGGCGCATTTTTTCTCAGTGGTTGACGCTGCATCCAGTTTACTGGTGCCCTCTCCGTTCTGGGCGTCGGCCGCCGGCTTGTCCACACACTGCTCCATGCGCTTCATGACCAGGTCCAGCAGGGTGACCACAGCCTTGTCCACCTCCGTTCCTGTGGCTGCGCTGGTCTCAAAGTAGGGGATACTAAACAGGCAGCCACAAGCACAGAGCAGCAGAGAGAAGAAAAAAGAAGACAAAAGAAAAAAAAAACTATTTGCCTATTTCAAGTTCAGTTTGAAAGGCATTTAGGCATGCCATAATATTGGATTTGCTTTTTACAATCACTGCTTCCCAAAACTGCTTTAGTGAAAAGCTTAATCTCATAATACTTCATCTGAATAATAGTCTTTATCCATTTCTACTTTTCTAGCGTATAGCTCTAAAGCAAGGAAATATCTGTCACAGCGGGGCTCAACAATCAAAAGACAAAAAATCCTTTGCAAGAACCTATAATCAGTGATAACTGCATCCGTGAGTGGAAGGATTGTTTCATGGCTGCTGTAACAGAGACCTCCCTTTCCTGTCATTCTCCCGGCAAATCACATATTTCAAGCATAATTACATACATTTCACAAAAGAGAGATCAACTGAGCCCCCCTGCCTTTGGATTTACAAATTAATCTTCTAATCCCACAGAGTCCTCTTTCATTTACAAAAACACAAGGTTTAGCACAATAGATATGACATATGCGGTTTCATGAAAGCCCATAGACTTATAATCCAACAAAAACTCCCTTTGGTGAAATGCAAAAGCCTATTATTCAAATCTGTCAGTCATTAGAATAATTACCTGTCTATTCTAAAAGATATCAAGAGTGATGACTAAAGTGGATGGCACTAGCCTGTAGTGTAGAACTTAAAAAGCCTCTGCTCTGGTGAGTTGGCTGAGACTCAGACTTGGCTGTCGGATACTAACCCGTACTTGTCGGCAAGCTCTTTAGCCTGCTTCTCCTGCACCTCCCTCTGGTCAGCCAGGTCTGCCTTGTTGCCTACTAGCACGATGTCGGGGTTTTCACAATACGCATTGGCCTGGAGCTGGCCTGCAGACACACACACACACACACACACAGCACATGGCACATTTGTCATGGAGCGGAAGGTCACAGAGCATCATGGGTGTGTAGAGTGAAAGTAAAATACAGCTGACTGATGGTTTCCTGACTTACACAGCACCATAACAATGTTTCACAACAGCACAGTAGGTCACAAGAGTCATCCTGCTACTTAACACAGATCCATCACACTTCTCTCTCTCTCTCTCTCTCTCTCTCTCTCTCTCTCTCTCTCTCTCTCTCTCTCTCTCTCTCTCTCTCTCTCTCTCTCTCTCTCTCTGTTCTACTCACTCATCCAGTTGCGCACGTTGAGGAAGCTCTGCTGGCTGGTGAGGTCAAACATGAGCAGGAAGCCCATGGCGTCTCTGAAGAAGGCTGTGGTGAGGCTCCTGAATCTGATGCACAAGGCCACACATATTTACACACACAACAACAACAACACATTTACACTGTGGAGGTAGCACATATTTACACACACACAACAACACGTTTACACTGCGGAGATACATGTAGCACACATTTACACACCCACAACACATTTACACTGCGGAGGTACGTGTAGCACACAGTTACACACCCACAACACATTTACTATGTGGATGTAGCACATATTAACACACACAACACATTTACACTGTGCAGGTACCACACATTAACATAAACACAACACAATAACATTGCAGAGGTAGCACACATTACATATCATACATTCCGGATGCATCCACTCCCAGAGAGAACTCCAGTGCTATTTTCATGCATTTCTATGAATCCACAGTATGCATATAGCAAAACACTCCATGATTTATGGTGAATAGTATTGTCTCAGACAGTTCTGCTTATTTATTTATTATGTGTGATGTATTGTCCACTGCATCAATTTTTGCAGTTACTGTTGGGTGATCTCACTGGGGAACCGTTCTATAAAAAAATGAACTCACAGGTTCATAGGAATTTCAGGGAAATCACCCAAAATACACCGGTTATATAAGAAGATGAGTCATGGCTTTAAAATTAGTTTAGACATTTCAAAGCGTGAAGATCCCAATGTTGATCCCTTCTTCTAAGATCAAGATTCAAGAGGAAAGAAAATCACGCCTTTTTAAACAAAGACTGACTCATGGCTAATTTTGCAGGAAGGTCTCTACGCACAGCCAGACAGGAGGTTTTTCATGTGTCTCGATGGAGCCGGCCATAAAACATGCGAGCGTTTAGAAAGCAGAAATGCCAGAAAGCCAAGGTCATGTCAGGCCTCATCAGCATGTCCCCGACTCTGTCATTCTGTAAAATCACTCCTAGACTAGGCTGCTGCTCTTTACAAATTACATCAAAAGGGCAAATTTGATGAATCTGACAGAGCAAAAAAAAAAGCAGCATTATTGCACTGCAGACAGCAAACACAAAACACCTATGCATGGATTAACCCACCCCAGCTCGAATGATACTGAGTCTAACTAAACAATCCCCGCTACTGTATAGCGCAGTGAGACCACTAGGCTAGGCAGCCCCTGTTGAGAGTTCATCTAGTTAGAAGGGCACCCCTGGGTGTCCTGTTTGATGTGTGTATTTGATTAGGGAGAATCACATTTCCATTCCCACTACATTCCGAGAGGGCTTTCATCTGGAGGGGCTCTCTGAGCGACGTGGGTGCTACACAGAACATGATGGGCATCCAGCTGCCAGCCGTGACGGTGCGGGACTGAGAGGGTTGCTCTGGCTGTGCAGTGTACCGGCACCACATCTAAGGCCAGGGGGCATGCTAATGCCGCTATAAGCTACTACTCAGAGTCAGTACATTACTGTAAATATACTACATGTGGCTTTCACTGAAGATTGATAGTAAACATAGTAGTGGCTGAGGGTTGAAAAATACTATGAGCGCCTGACTACTGTGCTTTGGCGAAGCTAATGTACTTTTTCACATGTGAGTGTAGGAGAAGAGATGTACTGTAAGGGAGCAGATAGATTTCCATACCTCTCCTGTCCTGCGGTGTCCCACAGCTGCAGATGCACTTTAAATGACTTCCCTGTGGTTCCATTAGGGCTGTTTGCAGTGTAGACCTACAATATGACACCCATAGAACACACACACACACACACACACACACACACACACACACACACACACACACACACACACACACACACACACACATGCAGAAAGGCAAATCAGTATAAGCCCTGTTAAGTTGTTTAAAGCAAATCACATGGGCCCTGTCTGTACAGGACATCATTCAAACTGTAAACATGCCATGTAGACCCATGATACACAATGTGATTTTGGGCTGGGTGACTGCACACGCACCCTGCACCCTCACCCTAACCCTCACCCTCACACACTCTACAGGCTCTACAGGACTAGGTACTGAACGTTTGATCCCACCCAGGAATGTGTGTGTTTCTGACAGGGGCTCGGCTCACATGCCGAGAGAGAGAGAGAGAGAGAGAGAGAGAGAGAGAGAGAGAGAGAGAGAGAGAGAGAGAGAGAGAGAGAGAGAAACAGAGAGAGCGAGATTATTACATACATGGAAAACAGGGTTTGGACTCAGCCTGTGTTTGCCCTCTGACAGAACCTATAGATTCCCTATGGAGCAAGCACACTCCAGTCACATTACATAAGAGAGGCCTTCTCATGTTCCTAGCTACATATGCACTGAGCCCAACATCAAACAGTGGGGGACGATTAGACGTGTAACAGAGGGAACATAGAGCTAGCTCAGCCCTCCATGTGACTCCAGAGCACCAGCAGGGGGCCATAACACATCACAATGTCTCACAGCACAGAGGAGGAGAACAACATCTCCTGTTTCTATCTCATTTACATTCACCACCAGCAATACTTCAGGTCAACGAAATGAGCATGTCAGAGGAAGATAAGTTTGGCCAAAGAGGTTTGATTGTGCAACAATGAGGTGCAGAAGAGGTGACTGGTGTCTCTTTGTTTCCCTGCCCACTGGGTCTGCTGTGCCAGAGAGGCCTATCAGTAGGATAGCATTGGACTGGACAGTTAGCTCTTTTGCATGCTATTTACATACGCTTTTAGACTGCAGGTCTCTTACTAGTAAACTCTGCTCTGTAGGTGCGTCAGTGAGTGAGTGAGTGTGCGTGTGTGTGTGTGTGTGTGTGTGTGTGTGTGTGTGTGTGTGTGTGTGAGTGAGAGAGAGAGAGAGAGAGAGCCCATCTCATCTTAGCTCATCTATGCTAATGCTAAAATAAATCTTAGCATTCACAAGACACACAAAACTTGTTGTCTTTTAGTGTCTGCTGAGACATATTTATGATATAATTGTAAAGTTCATAATTTAGTTACATGTCTGACATGAGTAGACAAAGCACTTAAACTAACAGATTTACAGCAATTTCAGGGAGATGGCAGAGTTTATGAGACTGATTTTCAGGGGGAAATTAACATCTGTGATCACAAGCTGCTAGGGAAGAATGAGAGCGAAAGACAGGGAGCGATAGAATGATATTTATAGAGAAAGAGTGAGAATGAGAGAGAGAGGGAAAGAAAGAATTAGTGAAAAAGGGAGTGATAAAGGGCTATTTATAGAGAATGAGGGTGAAAGACAGGGTGTGATGGAGGGATATTAAGAGAGAGAAAGGGAGACTGGGTGAATTGTGACAGTCATTAGTGGCTTCTCTTTGCTCCCAAATAGGATGACATCACTGTAACAGTAAGAGTGTCTCCAGTGTCTCTCTATTAATGAGCCGGAGGAGTCGGACTGTTGGTCTCATGCATCCCCACACTGACTGGCTCACATGAAGGAGCACCAGTCAGCATTACGACATTACAAATCAAAGAGCAACAGTTTCTATACTACATCTGAAGATGCACGTGGCACTTGATATTATCACACATAATGGCAGCACGTCTGTAGAAACGAGCTGTATGTTATCACAGTATACACTGTACATCATTACTGCCGAGATTTTCCCTTCCTTGTTCTCAACCGGAAAAACTTGTTACGAAACTGGAAAATGTCATCTCGTTATGGTACTAGACATGTGCCAGTCATAAGCCTCCATTGTCCGTTTCCTTTTCCTCCTCCTCTCTCTCTCACTCTCTCTTTCACTCACACACACACACACACACACACACACACACACACACACACACACACACACACACACACATTCACACACAGTGACATTGATGAATGGCTTCTAGGTGTTAGTGAGTCATCCCCAAACAGGAGGAACCGGGGCATACTCCCTACCGCATACATCCACACCTACACATCTACTCATCGGATTCTAATCACTAATAACAAGAGTCATAGCTTAATTCTCAAAGCCCATTTCACATTCATTTCAATAACAAGCCTGCATTTGATGGCTAGTCACAGGATTCTATTATCTTCACTCTCTGTCTTTCAGGGAAAAATGGGAAGGCAGCATGCAGTGCTTGTAGGTATTTTACTAGCCACCGTGAAACACTGTTAGTAATATGAATAAGGAATGGGTACATGTTTAAAGATAGAAGATGGAAGGGAAAAGAGAGAGAGAGAGAGAGAGAGAGAGAGAGAGAGAGAGAGAGAGAGAGAGAGAGAGAGAGAGAGAGAGAGAGAGAGAGAGAGAGAGAGAACTTACCACTCTTTTTTCCCTGAAGTCTATCCCCACTGTGGTGATGAATTTGGGGTTGAATTTGTTGTCTGTGTATCGGTAGAGGAAGGTGGTCTTTCCCACTCCAGAGTCCCCCAGAGCAAGGAGCTTGATCAAATAATCATAGTCCCCATCAGTCATAGTGCTGCCTGCGCTGAACCTGCAAACACACACACACACACACACACACACACACACACACACACACACACACACACACCAGTCAGTGAAGCAGACACTAGATCCACCCGAAGGGAGAGCCACAGAGGAGAGGCCAGTCTCAATGCAGCAAACCACACCTTTCAAACTCAACAACAACAAAAACACAACACAATTAGAAATACGCCTTCAGATTGTTCACAACCAATCCTGCACACAGCTATGTGGGATAATCTTCTAATGGGTAAGGCTGGGGCTACACACAGTAAGTTACTGAAGCATTAAGTTCATGTCGGGTCAAAATACATTGAGAAAGGCTGGTCTGTTTTTCTTAAATGTCTGCTAAATGTCACATCTGGTGGAGCCAGTTGCATTGATTGTAGATGTGTCCAATAAATCATGGACGCCACTCACTTGTAAGTAAAAGGGAAAACTAGTTTATTCACCAACATACCGCTTGGTTATATCCTGCTACCCATAATCCCCCAAAACTCCCTAACAACAAACATAATGACTTCCTATAGGAGAAGTTGCCAGGGCAACTATAAACACACAATCTACATAGATTATTGTGGAAGCTAATTGTGCTAAATGTGAACTTGATGCTTCAGTAGCCTGCATGAAGAGAACACAAGGATTACCACCTTTTCATCACGTTTCTTAATTGACATACACTGTCAATCATAATTAATTCCAGGAGTAGCTTGATTCAATATGGCTCCTCCAGGGTGTCTTTGCTATTAGCCAAACTCAATCAGTGAGCATCCTGCAGTAGGCAGTGTTGAGAGTAACGAGTTACAAAAGTAACTAATTACTATAATGCATTGCTTTTTGTGGTAACTTGGTAATGTAAGGCATTACAGAAAAAAAACTGGTAATATTTCCCTCGGTACAATTGTCAGTAACTCAAGTTACAATGCATTTTTAACTTCGAATGAAGTGGTGTTTTTTTCCTTCATAAAAATTCACCAAAAATCACTGAGAGGTCAGCAAGGGTAAAACATTTGCTGTGTCGGACTTAATGTAGAAATGTACAGTGTCCGCTAGTCATTCTCAACATTGTTAACGAACTAATGAAGGTCATAGGCTACAGGAGGGCCCGCAGAGTAACTTAAATGTAATGCAACCGTAATGTAATGCCTTACATTTTCAAAACACTAATATTGTAATGTAAGGGACTACTTTAAAATGTCAGTAACAAGTAATAAATAACGCATTACAGTTTCGCAGTAACTTGCCCAACACTGGCAGTAGGTGGGTCTGAAAGAGAATGCTTTCTATAGAAGCTGCAATAAACAGACAGGCTGGAGGGAGGGAGGGAGGGAAGGAGAGAGGCTCCTGAGGTGCTGTACTAATGCTGGGTGGCAGAGGTCAGAGACAGGGCCCGTGGGCAGAGACAGGAGGATGCTATCATGGAGGTCACAAGAGAGCCAAACAACAGGGTTGTGTGCGGCGTCATGCCTCCTGCTCAGGCTCACAGAGGGGCTAGGCTAGGGTCTGGGCTGCCTGAGGGGAGAGGTGGGGGTGGGGTGGGGGCGGATGAAGGGAGCAGGAGAGGAATGATGGGGAAGAGAGAGAGAGAGAGAGAAAGAGAAAGAGAGAGCGAATGAGCACGAGAGGGAGAAGGACCTGGCACATGATTCCACCCTGCTTCCGCATGAGGGATCAGGAGACCCAGAGGGCTGGTGGTGGGAAACTCTGTGGAGCGCTGACAACTCCTATGAGCCGCCCAGCTAGCTGACTAGCGCTTTAGAGGATTTAGACACAGTGCCACATCACTCAGCCTACTCCTCATTTCACAAAACATAGTTACAGTACAACTTTATACACACAGCCAGAAGTTATTTTAGCGCAACAGTTTTGATTCACAAACATTTGTAGAAGAGACATTTTCTATCCAAACTTCAATTGTAGCCCATCTTTCAGTGACGTAAACACAGAAGAGCTTTGATAGAAAATAGTGAGCTGACAGAAATGGCAGCTGGCTTGTACAGCTGGCGCTTTCCTTCCTTCCTGCCTGCTGATTAGATTGAGCATGGCATTTCCCCGCTCCCCGCGTCTTAGCCGAGCTGCTGCTTGCCTCTGCGCCGAGCCCAGGCTGCGCTCCGCATCTATGCCTCGTTTGTCCGCAACCCTCGTGCCGCTTGCCGTGTATATTTAGAGGGGATCATGGGACTCTGATTCACCAGAGGCTCAGCTGAGATGCAGCTACCCCCCACTCCCACCCCCCCTCTCTCATTCTGTCCCCTACCCCGCATCCTGCCCCCTCACAACATATACACACACTACACACACACACACACACACACACACACACACACACACACACACACACACACACACACATACACAAACCACTCGGTATCCAGCAGCTAGTTCAGCCCCCTTGTGTCAAGGAAATCAGTGAGCTGCTATTGATCCAGTGGTCAGGGGTTGGGTGGCTGAAGCGCCTGAGGGGAGCTGTTTCTCTGTCAGGAGGCATAAATACTTCACGCTCTCCCACTGAGGCTGCACAAGGCCCAAACACATCGCACAGGCTGAGGGAAGCACATGGCGGAGATGTAAATCATTAATTCCTCTTGGTTTCCACTGTTTTGGCCATTTGCATCTCAGACAATGGCCAGTGTTTGTAAAGATTACTTTTGGGGAGTGTTTGCGCTTGCTGAGGTTTATGGTCCATGGAGGCTGCTCACTGGACTGAGTCTCTCTCTCTCTCTCTCTCTCTCTCTCTCTCTCTCTCTCTCTCTCTCTCTCTCTCTCTCTCTCTCTCACTGTCTCACTCCCCCTTTCCCCTCTCTCGCTCGCTGGCTGCAAGAGACGGCAGGTCTGGGTGTGCTGGGTGCAACTCAAGTGCTCTGTGTCAGCTGATGCTGCTGGCTTACGCAAGAGGGACTGTAGAGGGAACACTGGCAGGAGACAATGAGCCTCATGAAGAGAGTGAGAGAAAGAGAGAGAGAGAGAGAGAGAGAGAGAGAGAGAGAGAGAGAGAGAGAGAGAGAGAGAGAGAGACTTTCTCAAAAAGAGGAGGCTTCTCAGAGAAGGACCAAAAAAAAAAGAATTGTTTAGAGAATAATTTGATCAACTGCTCTGTGGCTGGCAGTGTACTGGAATGGAATAATTCAGCAATCATGGGATGAGAACGCATGTGCAAGATGTTAGAGATCCACACGTGCCATTCAGGAGCTAACTCGTACCTGTAGTCTTGTCTGGGCCATCTTTTTCATCTTCACTAATTGTTTCAAAGCATTTTCACTTCCATGAGAAAATAAAACTAGCATACGCTCTGACAGTCGTGCCTTCATGTCAGTGGAGATACATATTAAATACAATAGCCACAATGGCTAAATGCAAACAGGAGAAAACCAAAAACCAACACATTTAGCAGTCCTCTGGTCTAGTACAGATCTGGGTGTCACAGTTTCCCAACCCCACTATGAAGTTGACATGGAAACTGATGTTGTGTGTGGTTAGTGAAGGGCTCTTCCTGTTAGCACTACTCTGCCTGGTTGAAGATTAATTCTATTTGTATTCCATTACAGCCACCTCAGGAATGCTGTTGCAGCGCCTCTTTTACAATCAGGTCAGTTATCAGAGAGGCCTGGCCGATAGAGCTAATATGTACACAGCTAGCCTACCCAACCTCCACTGGCTCACACACTACACCAACCAGGCTTCATACTGTACACTGGCACCATTTGTGCAAGAGTGCAGCTTACACTGCTTCAACAACTGATCTCAAGTGCACGTGATGCCAGGAGAGAGCTGTGATGAAATCACAGCTCCACTCAGATGCACTAAGCTGCAACAACAACATGCCCATTAGATAAGAGTTTAGGACTGGATAAAACAGACCATATTCTCTCAAAACCTTTGGAAGATTTTTTTTGAAAATTTGACTTCAAAGATTTGTCCGTGTCAGTGATAGAGACTAGGGTGATGTATTTATCACAGGGAATATTACTGCTCATCTGTGACCTCTGACCTGCCCACAGCCTCTCAATCCGAGAGAGAGAGAGAGAGAGAGAGAGAGAGAGAGAGAGAGAGAGAGAGAGAGAGAGAGAGAGAGAGAGAGTGTCTTAATCACTTTAGGCTAACAAGCTGATCAAAGGAAAGTGTTGCGCTCTTCCTAATTTTGGGACATTCCCAACATCAGGCAAGGGACACAACACTCTCTATGTCTAAGATCCCATTTCCTGGCACTTACTCAGCAGTTATGCAGTGACTAAACCCCCCCCCATCCCCTACAGAACTGTCTTATCTTCAGTGGACTGGTAATGCACATATGTAACAAAAGCATAAGCATGTCTTCGAAGCAAACAATCCTTTTACAAAGACCTTGTAATGTCTTGATGGGCATGAGGACTCTGCTTTCAACTCATTCGGAATGAGATTAAATATATAGATTTCATTAACTGCATTTGCCATATCCACTTTGTGTACATGCATGTATTTTGTGGGTACTATGAGCGTACAGTATGTATTCAAATCCAATTGGCTCTAAACAGGGTACATTCCCTCTGCTCCAAGGCATAGCTGATGGTCCTCTATGATAGTGAGTTACATGTCACCTTTGACCCCATTCTCCACTCCAGCCTCGTGCCGCATCTCCTCTAAGCATATAGTGCATATTATGGAGACTGGAGAGGCAACACAAGGCCAAAGATTAGAAACTAAAGTGCGGTTAACTGCAGTTATATCACATGAGATCGGAACACTGAATAGGACAAGCAATGGAAAATGAACGGCTCTCTGAATAGTCTATTTGAAGAAACTAATAAACATGAACAAAATGTGCCCACACATTTAGACACACCACAAGGAGCCTTGTCCACACCGCCACAAGGCTGGCCCTGTGCGCGCACACACACACACACACACACACACACACACACACACACACTAACTGCATGGGCTCGGCCTGCATCTGTAGCCATAGCTTCCCTGGCAGAATCCCAAAAGGTTAGCGGTGCCACACGTCTCCACCAGATATCGATCTTACACAGGGAGCACGCTGAATCAAGCGGCCCCCTGAGGGCACCCTCTGGGTGGGGTGCTGAGCCCTGAGCCCGGGGGTGCCCTGGTGCTCCTCTCCCACTGTAACTCACCAGGCCCTGGCAGTGCTCCAGCTCTGGACCTCCATCATCAGACATCCCACTTAAGGCAGCGCTGATGCCTGGGAGTTCCCATGCTCCTTTGCGCGCTTATTTCATTCCACTCTGCAAAGCAGCATGGTGATCATGGCCGTTTTTCTCGCTTACTTTCGGTATCCAATCGCAGAACAAAAAGGGATTTGTACAGCCCTCGATTGCATTTTACGTCACGTGGTGGCTCTGGTATTGGCTCCGAGGTATGTACAGAAGCTATGATAGACATTCGTAGCGCCCAATAAACGGCTCTGGACAATCGTAAACGATGCTTCCGCTACGAGAAATGCAATAGGTAGGTCCCCAGACTAAATATCACTTGTGATTTTAGTTTGGCATTCGCCAGGCTAGCAGCGCTGGGCTTTAACTGTCCTCTACTCCATAACTCAGCAGTCATATGAGAGCAGCACAGCAGGCACCAAGCACAGCTTTAGGTCTCATTGCCCCTGGCTAAGCACTTAGCACAGCTCCCTCTGTCTACACATCAACTACTGCCTTAGTGACAAAACAAGCCGAGACAAAAGCAGCATTTGAGACCATTATCTTATTATGTTCACAGAAAACCCATTACACATCTGCCACCATTGAGATGTTCATTCACTCCATTGAAGCATTTAATTTCATTTTAGTTGACTTACAATAATGAAAAGAATGTAGAATAGAAAGTAGACCAAATACAGTCAAACAGTGTATTGGTTTTCTTGTTTTAAGAGTTTATGCTGACACAGTTCTAATCCCCTGAACATTGTTGAGATACAATTAATGCTGTATACGCCATCAAATATCCAGACCATTTTCTAATAATACTGTCATTTTTGGAAAGATGTTCTTTTGTCAGCTCTTACACTTGCAATAATTGGCAGTCCACCCCTACTTGGGCATATGCATGACATACTGAATGTAGTCATTTCTGATAGTGGAAATCTGAATGCCCACTCATAAACCATCACTATCCAAGTCTGACTTATCTAACTGGCAAAATCATCATGTTCCCTTTATTGGATGAATGGCGGTCATGGAAAGGCAGCAGTAGCCAAGCTGAGAGAGCACTCCTCATTCATAACAGCTTCCTGGGTAGTGCATAGTCACTGGGCCCCAGGCAGCTGGGTTAAGCCCATGAGGTGTGGTTCTGCCTAAGTTACTCATGGGTGCTCCTCAGTTACTCATGGGTGCTGTCTAGTCTGTAAAGCAAATGTATTTTATTTGGCACTCTACAAATAAAATATAATTAAATTCAATTTAAATTAATTTAATTTAATCGAATAGTCACCAAAGACAAATTTGATGTTGCAGGTTTGCAGGTTTTTCGTTAGCACACCACATGTGTGCTACACTATACTAGGCTACTACTTAATATGCAGAAATAAGCCTTCTAAGAAATCCTGTTGGACAGTGTCCATCCTCATACCACCCACCAGGTTTTCCATATCAGAGCTGACTTCTGCTCCTACAAATCGCATAACTGTCAGCAAAATTTCAGCAAAGATGTCAAATAAGCTTAGCACTTCAATATGTAACTTAAGGGCTTCAAACATGTTCCTTTAGACCAAAACTCCAGACAGTCTTTTCATTAACTTGAAGGGAGTGACATGTAATTTCCACAATTGTATAATTATTTATATGATCCCACCCATTACACCATCTATGTGAAAGCAATTTATGCTCTTTGTCATACTCTCAAAGAACATGGGCATGGCCATAGGTGTACCTCATGTTGACAACAAACAAAATAATTATGATTATTTCCATAAACTATAATTGTGATTCATGTGAACACAAACAGCACAATCATAATGCACATCATTCTACTTAAAGAGTACTGTATCATGTACAGTAGATAAAGTAAATGGAGCGAGGAATCATTGATCTCACTAAAACAGCCAGTAACATGACCACATAATATTACTCCACAGGTGTGGTCAATGCTTGTGTGAAGCTCTGAATCACACTCAGATTAACAATGCAACAGTCACCTTGAGGAGATATGGCAAGGCCATTTTAAAACAGGTCTGACAAGACATCATTACATGCAAGATGTCATAATTATTTTAAACAACAGCAGAAGAACAAAAGAACACCACAGTTTGATGTTGAGACATGTCCTGTACAATATGGCTCCCTACTAGTTGATGTGTTGGCCAAGTTACATAATTACCATGTGCAAGCATAATCAGCTATATTATAAATATTTCAGACATTGACTGGTTTAAGTGTCTAGACGTTATATTTCTTCAAATCTCTGCTTGCACTCTTCTCTTCTTTTTGCTGCGCAATGTTGCATAATTATGCCAGTGTAACATTGCCTTTGCCAGTGTAACTGTTTCCAACAGCAGCAGTAATCCATGGATCCATGCACACAGGCTGATGGAATACAGCTTCATACTGTAGTGTCCAAACATCTCACTCACACTTACCACAGCTGCTAACACTGAGTAGAGCAGCTACTGTAGATCTACAACTGAATAGAGAGGAACCAACCAACCCAACTATGCCCAGACTCAGACAGACAGCAGGGGAAAAGTCAGAGGAGGGAAGTGAGAGGTACACAGGAGTTGAGAATAAAGATAGAAACATTTAGAACTTTTCTATTCTGTGACGTTATGACATAATTGGTTTCTTTAAACATATTTTGACCCAATGGAGATGTATGCTGGGTATTTCAGTGACCTGTGGTGTCAATGTGGGCCTGATTGTGGGCTTTCCACATGAGCCCAAAGGCCCTGGGAACGCTCACGCTGGCCCTGTTTGGGCTCACCCTATAGCCCACACTAGCAGAAAAAAACCTGCATCTAACACATAGTGTAGCCTTTATTTTAAGGGCAAAACCTGATTTCCAACGTCACTGTCAATAAGAGATGTTTTAGGCCATTCTGACTGTGCTAGACTGGTTGTGGTGGAAGGCATAGAGCATAAACTACAGAGATGATAACTACTGCTATTTGGACTAATGCTGACATTCGCTCATCCATAACTTCACAGGAATAGGATTGGTGTAAACACTTAACAAAAATAGATACAGGCAAATCAAGTCTATAGTTTTATCACTGTTAGGACACAAAACCTGTTCTTAAGAAAATATTACTTCAAATAAGCTACTGACTCATGGAGCTTTTCTATTAGCTTGTAATCTATATTCTGCTATAATCACATTCTGTGACACACACTACTTCAGCAAATCTCAATCTCCACACCGAAGACAGTGAGGACTTTAAATTCTGAAATGCAGGTCCAAAATATTAAGGATATAAATAATCTCTAAACAAACTCTTAACCATCATGACCACTGACCACGACAACTTCTGCTTTTGCTAAAAGCCTTGAGCTGTGAAAATGTTTTGAGAAAAGAATTCAGCACCCTGAATAACCCCCCAAACACAAACAAGAAATCAGCAGAGCAGATGGTGAGATATTGACTAGGCAATTATGGTAATGCATGCTAATTGTGCTAATTATGCAAACGGACATAACGCAAGTTAGCATCCGGTAGTTTCTGGATACTCGGGCCTCATAATATAAAACTTGAGTCAGTGTACTCAACACATCCAGGTTCACCTTGGTGTAGACTAGCCCACTCAAATCTGTCATAACCATCTTTTATTGCTATCTTGCCTGACACATTCAATTCCACAGCACTGCTTAACTGTCGCTAAGCAATGTCCTCAACCAAACCTTTACGCCTTTCACAACACCATATCTCATAGCCCTTCTTGTAAAACAATACCAACTCCACCATTTTCTCCGGAAGATTTCTTCTTCTTCAAAGTTTGGTTCTAAGACTTATAGACTTTTAGGGTAAACAAGTTAACAAGACTATAATCCTTGACATTTGATAGCACAAATACAGCTGTGACATTTAGACAAAAGGCATGAAGAAAATAAAAGACTAAATTTAGGATCAATTACATTACAGACTCTGGCAGCTTCCATTATCCAATTACTGGTGGTTAGCCACAGGCTAGAATGGCACAACCAAAGTCATGCTGTCATTTGGCCCCAATCAATTTCAATGGGGTCTCCAGGTACTGCAAGGACAATACACAGAACACCTTGTCTGGAGAGGAAATGTTTTGCCAAATGGTTATTGTAATGGTAGTATGCCCTCACGAAAAGAAATCCTACATTCTACAGCAGTATCAATCCTGCAGTTTTTCCTGCGGTATTATTGCTGTATACAGTATTAGTGCACAATTTCTGTTTTAAATGCACCATAAAAGTGCACTCAAAACATAATTCAGTCTGCAGTGCAGTGCACTCTACTGCACTGTGCTGCATAATGCAACATTATTGCGGTGTACTTCAGAAGAAACAGTTTTCCTTTAATTTTTTTCCCATAAGGCATAATCCCCAGAAAAACAGTATGTGATACGATGGTTTAACGATGTGCTTATTGTAATGCACAGCAACAGGTTAACACTGATATAGTGGTGGGGCACATTAGGATTCTTTGCGGTAACAGTCATGTAGCCCATCATCTTAAAGCATATACACTACCTGATAGCCAATAGTCATACACATACCAGAGCACACACACAGCAACCAGTGCTAACATATTATGGGCTAAAACTATTCAAATAGCCTGAAAATGATGATGCTACAGAGTGGAAATACTGGTGTTGTGTTCCTAGCGTTTAATGTGCTGTATAGTTAGCTACATGTTTGAAACCAGCACTCGATTGCCTTAAGAGATGAAAAAGCAGGGCAGAGAATGGGGGATATGTGTGTTACATCATGCACCACATTTCATATGTATGCAAATGTTTTTCAAACTCACCAGAGAATAAGTGGTTTCAGCAAAAGTAAATGTCTGAGAGGCTATTTGATTTGAATGATTACATCATCAAGCAAATGTGGTTGAAATCAATTAAAAATACCATCAACATAAAAGCCATGAGTGATGAAACCTTGGCCATAATGGACTTCAAATAGATCCATTTGGAGTTTAGATGTACGCTCCAAGTGGAAGTTTAAATAGGTCACAAACACAAGTTTCTTTCTGCCCAGCAGTATGAGGGAGAATGTACTCTGCAAGTCATGAAACTTGTTGTGATGTCACATGCTTTTATCCGTTTAAGGGTTGGAGAGTGAGCAAGTGAGTGAGTGAGAGAGGGAGAGGGAGAGAAGAAAGAAAGAAAGAAAGAATGAACAGAAGAAGAGGGAGAGATGGTTGCTCTGCCTTTACCACCCATAATGTGAGGTGATTCTTGAAAGGTTTGTGGGTTTCGCCCAGCCATTCCTGCGCTATTAAAATACAGAAGGGACAAACCTCTGGAAGCAATCTGTCAAGCAGCCATTAACCATAATCGATATGCCCCCATGAAGGAGCAGCATTACATCCCTGCTGTCTGGGACAGCATGACAGCTATATAACCATGACTTCATCTTTTTAGTCCTTCCATCAAGATGGACAGAGGCCTCTTCTTCACACTTTTTAAGGAGAGGCTGCAACCTGAGAATTTCCACTTCACTTTACACTTCACTTTACACTGAAACACACTCATGATATGGATTGTGTATCCACCAGACTGTGGAAGACACTTTCTATTGAGGAAACGCCGGCCTCGGAATACAGACTGTGTTACTGATTTACCGTCAAATGCATTAATGACAATTATAAATCTGTGCTCCATCTGAAAAGATTCTTGTTAATCCTGTCCAACTAGTCTTGAACAAGAAACGGCTGACTGTGTACTCTTCTCGTCCATCGACAAAATGACCCTCCTCTCATTTGAGAAAGTAAACAACCAAAGTCAGATCTTACCGTTTCTTCCTGCCTCCCTGTACCCTTTTTTCAGTGGGAAAAGTCCTTCAGCTCCACAGGAGATTATCCTGCACCCAGCAAGCCAACTAACACCCAGCTCAAACAGGCCACACCCCAGAGCCATGGGCCAAACCCATGGAGGTCAGCCTTCCACTCATGGGGCTAGACTCCTTCTGCCTCTCTCCCTATTGACAGAGGGGGTGGAGAGAGAGAGAGAGAGCGAAAGAGAGAAAGAGAGTGAAAGAGTGAGAGGGAGAGAGAGAGATAGAGAGAGAGAAATATATGCATAGTTGTGTTTCTCTCTTTTTTTCTTTGTGTGTGTGTGTGTGTGTGTGTGTGTGTGTGTGTGTGTGTGTGTCTGTGTGTCTGTGTGTGTGTGTGCATAGACTCGTAGGAGACCAAAGAAGTCTTGCTTCAATACCTTCGCAGCAATTTTCTTCACGCAACAATAGACAACAGCAGAGTGGGCAGAGCAATCTTTGATAAAAACAAAAGACTAAACAGACTGGGCTCTCTAGTCACACCAGCGTCATACCTGTCAAGGCCTCTGATTACACACCCAGTAGTGATGTCTTTACTTGAGTCATCATCTCCCAAGTCCACGTCACAGAGACATTATCAGTGACTGGCTTGTCAGAGGAGAGAGGCATCCATATAATATAATAGCCAGGGGCAACACTAAGAAACAACAGTAGGGCACAACCTTGATTGGTTGATTCCACTTCCTGTGTAACCACTATTGCTTCCTGCTTCCTCATACTGCACCTTACAGTCTGTGCAGGCAGGTTTGCTCACGGCAGGAGGATGCCGCAATAGAGTGAGCAGTCCGAGCTCTCCCATTGGTCATGGAGATGAGGGGAGATGACCTGGGCTGGACAGAGGAGCATCCTGACATCGCTGATGGGTCTGTGGCAGAGAGCGCAAAACCCTTGAGAAGCTGTCTCATTCCCGAACACGGATCGATGAGACCACAATAAAAACGCCTCGGAGGAGGAGGAGGCGGAGAGCGGAGGCCTCCAGAACAAATACAATCCCACACACCTAAATGTCAAAGACCACAGGAGACCGCTGCTTCCGGTAGAACAGCAGACGCAATTTACAGAGTGACGAGACGGCTAGCCGTAGCCGTCCAATTCCCCCCAGAGCCTTACGCCCGAGGAAAAGCGAAAGTTGTTTGGATGACCCAGACCCCAGAGGGCTCCAACGTACTTTAACGCCACAACACGGATGCATCCAGCCTGTCTGTCTCCTCAGTCAGAGTGGCCCCCTTGGTAATGAAAAGGTTATTGGTGTAATCAATTTAAGAGTGTGAAGGACCCAAAGACACCGCTGCAAACAACTGCGGCGAGCCTCACAGAGCTTAACTCCTAGCACGTGCATAAACTCTCACATGTCTCCACGGAGGGACTTCACCTTCAACATAAACACGGACTCAGAAGGCTTAGGATGCACACGGCAGAAAATAGGAGCCCAGCGGAGCTGTCAGACGCCACTACCGAACCAACGCTGCGTAGCCTTTGTGACAGGCCTAGGAGGCGCATGCAGCCAGTCACCTCCGAGATTCCCAAAGGTGGATTCCTTCCCACAATGCAACACTGGTCCTACAGTATATAATGAGCTGCAGTACAATCCAGGCAGTCCCTTTTTCTTGATGTTCCTTTAGCATAAACAATCATAGGATTACAAGATCAGAAAGGCAGGGACAACAGATTCTAAACAGAGGCACCACAAATCTTTCTTTGTTTTGTGGATTTATCTTATTTACAAATACAGCTTTATTTACTCAGATTAAGCCCACATAGGTTGGCACTGGCTTTTCAACAAGCTCCAGTAAAGCTGGAGAAATGATGCATGCAGTAGGCCTACGGAAGTACAGTCGACTAATTCCATATGTATGAGTCCTCTGCGCAGATTAGTGGGGAAAAAAAAATTCCCAAAAGGAGAAGTTGCTTGAGTGCTCCTGGAGACGTGCATCAGTCAGACCGGTGCAGTGACAGAGGAGTAATGCAAGGGTGAAAAACAAGGCGGCAGAAGTCACGCAGTCTGAATTAAGGAAAGCTTGCAGGCATGCAGGGAATGCTATTTGCTGTTTAAGAGCAGGCTGCTGTGTCTCAGACAGGCTATTGTTCCACAAGGAAACACTAAACTGTTTACTTGTTCTTTGACTAACTGAGGAGCAATGTGATTTTGTCTCAAAGTGCTGCCACTGCACACAGCCTGCCTGGTTCAGGCTATCTGTGGACAAGAGCCAATTACAATACAGGGGGAAAGTATTTTCCACCATGGGAAACACCAATATTTCCCATTGTTCCCAACGGCAGATTCCGATAACGACATTTAAAAACCTTTTCACAACATATCTGTTCGTTTTTTTTTTCTTCTTCTGTGGTGTAGTCAGTAACGACAACGCTTGTACATCACAGATAATTGAAACCCTCAAGTTCATGAGTGTTTGCAATCTTCTACCAACTGTGTTCTAATCTTGTTTCATAACAGGTTTGGCAAAGAGAGACCTGAACGTGATAACATGGTTTGCTTGCTACTACAGGTCATGTTTCATACTATGCCTGTACACACAGTTAAAACATGAATGGCAATGCCCTCTAAATCTATGCTGAATTGAAAAATATACAATGACGGTACACCATATAGCACTTAATATACCCTATGTATATTCAAACCTAAATGTTAAAGTGCGAATACTCAATACTGACAAGTTTGACGTGTTGCGCGCATGGAATAAAAATTAATTGGAAAGCAACAATTGGAAATTTAAAACTACACTTTCAGGGATATGACCCCAGGCACCCAAATTCAGCCTCATTTCACCTGAGCTAGATACTCCATGGTAAAGTCCATGACGCTCCATGGCAAAGTCCATATGTGAGCCATGGGGGCAATGGGATGAGATGAGCTGCCTACACAGACGCCAGACTATCAGCACTGCAGGCCAAGCAGAAAAATGAAAACTCATGAAATATTCCTGTGAATGATTCATCCTGATGAGCTGGGCCATGGGCCGGAGACAGAGCTGGGCTGTGTGTGTGTGTGTGTGTGTGTGTGTGTGTGTGTGTGTGTGTGTGTGTGTGTGTGTGGGGGGGGGGGTGATGGGTAGGGAGCCCAAAGGCAATATTCCTCATATTCAAAAATGCATGAGCTTCTACTTTGGGAAGCAGCTGCCGCCTCAGTGGAATCTGCAGTGTGGCTGCTGGATCTACTGGCTCCCTGTCTCATCCCCCGTCCTGCACACACACACGCACACACACACGCACACACACACACACACAAGATACTGTGCAGGAGCAGGATGAGAGAAGTACGATAATAAATGTGGTGAGAGATCTCAGGACAGACAGAGAGAGGGAAAATGAAAAAGCGGAGAGAGAGAGAGAGAGAAAGGAATTGAAAGAGGATGGGCGGGGAGGGGAAATCATAGTGGGAAGTGGCGTTGAGTGAGATGGGTCACCAGAACATTTGTGCCGTCTCAATGCACACTTCATCTCGCAGCAAATGACATTCTATTTAATTAGCTTTGGGTAATAGGTTGGTATAGCAACGTAACTATCACCATGGAAACGTACACTCTCTAGTGTTGAGTGTAAATGTTCAACATAGAATGTGTGCAGGCATGGCCAAGCAGTGGTGTCATCCACACGCGCCCAGTACTACAAGTCATGCCAAAGGAAATAGAATACCTGTAGTTTGTCCTTTGCATAGAAACATAAAGACCCACATAAAGGACGTGGCTTTGAATAGACAAAGAGTCTCTGTTGACTAGAGATGTTGAGTGGATCTTGAAATATGCTGGACAAAAGTCTATTTGTAATAACATATTTATATACTGTGTATGACATGTGTTAAAGTACGGGTTCACTCAAAATGATGTTAAACCCTGTTTTCGGATATGTTACGATGAAATACGATGGTTAAGATTGACATTTTGACAAACGCTTGTGTTAACACGCTACAGCAGCAAGCGAAAATTTGTCAAAATGTCAATCTTAACCATCGTATTTCATCGTAACATATCCAAAAACACGGCTTAACATCATTTTGAGTGAACCCGTACTTTAATAATTAGATCAGAGATGTGTGAAGAGTCAAGTGAAACATCTTTCAGCCATGGTGAAAATCTGAGTAGCTATGACTGAGGCTTACACATCTGAGTAACAATAACTACAAGCATATTAGAGTATGGACAAGCCTTTCATAGCTTTATCGTCTCTATTCTCATACTCACTCTCTCTCTCTCTCTCTCTCTCTCTCTCTCTCTCTCTCTCTCTCTCTCTCAGCTCATGCTGCCTTCCTTCCTTTCTCCCCCTGTGTCTGTGCTCTTCGAGCTCCTCAGTCACCAGGCAACTACCACCCTCCACTGCATGGAAGAATCTGGGTGGGGTAGCTTCATAGCCCATAGAATTATCTGGATATTCCATCATTCCATGTCTTTCACGCCAGTGCTGCAAATAAGCCTTTAAGCGATTAGGAAGTCCTGGTATCTTTATAGTGGTCATTACACATGATGCAAAAGCACTGATTTTTCTGCAAACCTGCTGAGCCTTGACATACAGGGATAACCAGCTGATGCTCTTAAACCCAACATATGAGAGCAATAAATTTGGGATTCACCTTTATGTGGAGTTTATCTTTTTTCACTGTTCCCCAAAGTTACACCAGAAGAACGAAATTTATTACTAGACGCACCGCAATTGTTCCCTAAGCATTACACTCAGCACAGCTCTCTATCTCTCACTGTCTCTCTCACACACATACACACTCATACACAAACACACACCAACACACACACACACACACACACACACACATGCTCACTTGTGCATGCAAGGGCTCACACTAAGCATGCACTTCTCCGATCCTGTGCTGTACATGCATCAGTAATCTGTGCTATGGGAAGGCATAGTGAAATAAAGATGCACATTCTATGGGAATATTTCCACTGCCCACAACCCCTAAGGACTGAGAGAATGAAAGGGAAAGAGGGAGAAAGACAGAAAGGGTGAAAGAAAGCGAGTGAGCGAGCGAGGGAGCGAGACTAAGCGGTGATAGAGAGCAAGCTCAGAGAAAGGCAGAGCAGGCATCTTGGCATTTCTAAGGACTGCATCAATTATTCAATGAGAGCAATTAGGCCTCATCCTTACAGACTTGAGACTAATCTTATACTGTGTGTTATAGAGAAAACAACACATGTTCAAAGACAAGCCATTATACAACAACAACAACAACAACAACAATAGACCAAAAAACACCCCAAATTAGTTCTGATTAAAGCTATCATCATTGCACCAAATGTAATTATTATTATTATTATTGATTGTAGTTTGTTGTAACATCATAAATAGTCATGACACACAGTATAAACCAAAGAAGCTATAACATCATGAATTATTGATCAGCAGATATCCAGATAAGAGATACCTGGGGAGACTTTCACATATCACCTTTTACTGCAGAATATTCACCAGAGAATTTTCTAGTCCTTATCAATCCTGTCAATGTGTGTTAATGTGTGATTAGTTATCTTACTCAACATCATCATGAGCCTTTTTCCTCTAACACACCAATGACCAGCACAGCAGCTGGCTGCGTCATGTCTTTTGCAAGTATGGCCTTACCCTAATAAATAATGAAAAACATCATTGTTTGCTGCATTACAAAAGAAATCATTCAACTGAGTTGTATTTTTCTGAAGCCAGGTTTCATAAAGCTTGATAAATTAGTGCTTGACTAAGAGGGTGAGCCAGTATTAATTATTTCAATATGTTATTCTATGTTATTTATATATGTTAATGCTATAATTATTGTCTTTCTCTAAAAATGTATCAATATCGCTATCAATGTTGATACTGATAAGCAAAGGCTGATTTCTTTAACTTCCTTTACACAAATAGTGCTGAAATTAAAATCCCCCATTACATTTTTATTTTAGTTAGTTTGTTTATTTATATATATTTTTTCTAAAACATAAGTCACAAATGAATTTAAATTGAATTAAAATATAACTCTTGTGCATGTTGCACCATCCCATTGTGGACTGCATACAGTCCACAGAAATAAATTTGTTGAATCTTATATTGTGCAAAGCTCCACAATAATCTAATCCAGGTAAATGACAACTGAACATGTCCAAGCACTCTGAGGATTCCTGAGGTCCCAGCTGTAGGCAATGGCATTGACAAATGGAAAGTACACTCCTTGCCTTCCAGCTCATCCATATAAAACATTTATCTATTTATTCACATTCACAATGTAACTTACTGTACTGTGCTGTGCCTACATACAGTGTTTCAGTCCATGTGTTCTCAGTGGGAGTTGGCCCTCATCTTTGCATTGCTAATATCAGGATAAAACTCACTCTCTCTTTCTGGCTCACTGCACTGCTGAAGTGAAGTCTCTCAGACAACAACACTTTCAACCAAAAGAGTGCTTTACCATTTTAACATGATCACTACCTGTCTTACATGCATTTGTATGAATGGGTTAATCTTTTTGCATTAGGATAATAGTCCCTTTCATTAAAGTTGTAAACTGGAACCTGTACTTGTGCTTTAAGGCATGTAGATAACAGGCTGTTAAGATTAGCCCTCTTCTCTTACCTATCAAAGGTAATTTATTCAAAAGTATGAATGATGATTTATTGGGCAGATTAGTCCGGCCACATGCATTAAAATGGTAGAGTCAATTACGGCTACATCACTGCATCCACTTAAACAAGAATCATCCGCCGCCAAACTAGACTTCATTCCTCTTGATGCTTTCTCTACTCATTAACATTACGGCTTAACTTCAATCAAAGCCACTGGCAGCCTATTTGAAGCAGTCACAAGGCAGTGCAGTTAACAATGAATCTAAATATCTTCTACAATGCAGGATAATAGAGCTCAGTTGGCCATGTATTATAGGGGGCAATTATGACAGCAGCCAAGGAGGAGCGTGTTGCTCTGGGTGGCGATGATATTCAGCAGTCTGTGCATCCACAGAGCAAGACGGTGCAAATGGCAGCTGTTGGCGCTGGGAAGGGTGGAGGAGAGAGAGAGGGAGGGAGGGTGGAGGAGGGAGGGAGGGGAGCCCTGTGTGGGAGACTACAGTCTCTCAGGGTTAGTAGGGCACGCTGGTAAGCCCTAAAGAGAGGGTGCTGTGCCCCTGCATGTGGGGTGCCCCCCGGGCTCACTGGCCTGCCGTGAGACAGACAGGCATCTGCAGTGAACACTTCCCCTGACCCTTGACCCCCCCGTAGGTCCCAGCGGGAACCCACTCCCCTGCCACCTACACTAATTACCAAGCGGCCTGTATTCACGCGGCGGTGCACCAGAGCAGACTTCTGAATGCACACCTGTGGAGACAGCACTTGGGCTGTTTGTCTCTGACGCCTGCAACACTCTTAATTTCTTCACATAATTCAGCCAGCTCCCTTCCAATCCAAAACATTCTGCTTCCTTTGCTTACAGTTTGTCTGAGTAGAGGTCTATTCCTTGTCTTTCACATGTTCAAAAGAATGTTCTCTATTCTATTTCTGCACCATCTCCCGTCCCCGCCCCCACCACCACCACCACCTTAAATTGATTGTTATCAGGGTTATCTGAGGCAAGCTACCAGCCATGACACAGCAATAGAATTCAAACTGCATCTCATGCCTTGAAGGGTGCAGACAGTTATGTTTATGACATGCAAATCTCCACTGCAGACACAAATTTCATTTCCTCTTCCTTGCAGTGCAGAATTACTCAACTTCTCTTACATTATTCTTAGTATGCAACTGAAATTAAAGAATTCTGCTGATGCTAATGTGTGTCACTCATCTGTATTAAGGAAATTCAACAATACAAGAGACAGAGAGAAGGAGGGATTTAATGGTCCAATTCCCTTCACTGTATCACAGCATCATCCCATAGGTGAGGCGTGTGTGAATCAAACTTATTCTTACTGACTGATGGCTTGTGGTGGTTAAATAGTTAGGTAGTTAGGTTAGCTATGCTTGAGAAAATCATATGGGACTAACATGGAATGCATGCAGAGCACACATTTTCTAGTTGATCCTAGCACTAGACCGGAGCTCTCTTTGTTCTAACTTGAATAAAATGTCACTCTCTCCAAGAGACCATTTTTATAGTGTTTGTCCAACATTTCCAAGAATGGCATGCAAAGTTTTTATTCTTCAAGTCTTCAAGATGTTAGTGTTTAAATGTACAGAGTGAAAACTTGACCTTTGCCCCAGATCCTAGTACCTGCAGTATTAAGTCTCAATGGACCTGGTTTCACCCAAATCTAGAGAAGTTGCATAAACTCTCTTTGCCAACAAACCAATGAAGTTGATTCACATAGTCATGCATTCAGGTGATTCAGCTTGCAATAACACCAGTTGTAGCAGACATTTCTCAGTGAACGAGTTTTCAAACAACATAACCTTTAAAGAGCTTATTCACACTCGCATTTAAGCTATGTTGTGAGTTGTGTTGTGAGAGTAGACAATACAGTAGCCTACATAATGAATACAAAATAATAATCACACTGAACACTGAACTAATGATGGAAATGGCTTTTGATCATTTCAAGTTATTACGCGATTCGCTCTTGTACTGTGGCAGCACAGCGATGCCCGGAGAGAACATGATGGATTGTCTGTAGCTCCAATGAATGGGAAAACACCATGTTGTAACCTATGCCATTCGTGTTCTCGCAGCAGAGATGCGCAAAATCAGCAGTTCTACATTTTCGTTTCGACAAAGGGACAATGCGCGAAGATTTTACAGTGCAATAGAATAGATGGTGCAGGTTGCGATAAACGCTGCTTCCCACAAGTTTGCGTGAGGGAGGGCGGTATGAGTCAGAGGCGAGGAGAGGGGACTCCATGAGATGAAACCAAAAATGAAGCGAAACGTGGAGGGAAAACAAAAGGAAATAAATCCCAGACATTTCAGTGAATGATTTGAACCTATTTTTTAAAACAGTTGATGAGCATCTCTACTTACATATCAATGCAGCTCAAATGTTCCTTGCAGGTGTCTGCCTAGCCCATATCTCCCCAGCGGTGAGGCATTTTCCTCTTCAACCTAGGCACAGCGAGAAGGCGGTGCTGAATCAGTCGTCATCATATCTATTCAACACTTACTTGCATAATAGATAATGCATGGAAATACACAAGGAAACATACCGTGTAGGACTTATTTCATCTGGGTTTTTCCGCTAAGGATTCTTGATCTCGTTGGCACTTTGGCTTCTTGAGCGTGAACAGTTGTCAGTTCTGGTGTGCTCATTGATCTGGGTCCTAGCGCCGTTTGGTCCATATCTTGGGGCTCTTTTATGATTCAACAGGTTGCACCTATACTTTGTGATGCCACCAGTCTTTTCCTGTCACGCCATTTCAGAGTTCAACGATTTAAGAAACTTTAAAACGTAATTTCTAATTAATAGAGATTCAAAATTTTATAAACATTTGTGATGATAGTAGATGTTCTAAATAGGACTAAATAATAGCCCGGTGGGCTATGCCTATCCAACAGATTATTAGGCAATAATTTACATATTTAGCAAAATTTATTCAGTTGTTTCTGTGTAGTTTATCCAACAAATATTTATGGATCCATCAATGATGTTGCAGACTGACAAGTTATTATCCTGGGTCAGTGCCAGGCTGAACATTATAATCAATACAGGTTTCCCAAAAGCATAGTTGCTAACTAAGTTATGTCAGTAATGTCAGTTGCAATGCAATTTCCCATTGCTAGTAGCAACTATGCTTTTTGGAAACGGACGCCATGCAGGCCTATTCAGTTTTATCCTTTTGTTAGAGGTGGGGAGCAAGTAGACTATTCATGATTCACTAAATCTTAGCCATAAACATTGATAAAGAAAATTTCCAATTCACAACAAGATACAATACATAAACCTCTTGCCATTACAATCAAGCAGGATGATCAGAATAAATTCCTTCCACAGATGTACGTATGTTTACAGATTTGCAATAAACCTGTAATAGTGGCAACTTTCCCTGTGGTGATGATAACATTCCAATAAGCATTAATGTGCTTTCAGGATGTGTGGAGAACATGGATGATTTTAAAAGGTTTTTGCACACCTCTATTTGTGAGCAGGTGCATTGGTAAAGACCAAATGCTCACAGATCAAGAGCTTAAAAGGAGTCATGAACACTGACCATTAAGCAAGCAGTTATTTAAAATAGGCCTACAACATTTGGGTCTTAGACTTTCAGGGAGTAGAAACCTTGGATTACAATTGAACTACAAAGTGATAGCCTAGTTGATGGCAAATTCTGGCCAACTCCCACACGAGTGTGTTTCTCTTATTGCTCCCACATGAGATAGCGTTGGCACGTCTTTCCCTCATTATTCCCAAAAGCCTTGAAAAAAAAGGAAAAAAATATGGGGAATAAGGGTATGAGGGGAGGGATGGATTAAATCCATTTGATTAACAGTCCTACAAACTATCCTGATGATTACCTAAATGATGAACGCCATCTGATGAACTCTACCTATAGCATAGCCTATGCTACCCTACTACTACTCTATCCCTTTACACTTCTACTTCATTAACTGTCCTACAAACTATGCTTTGCCTACCATCTAATACAGTCAGACAATATTCTGTATTCATGCTGTTACATAAAACCTTGGTCAGTCTACCTGTGTACGCTGGGCCCCAGTCAGGTGGGTTGAGCTCATGAGACGTGGATCTGCCCAAACTTTCTTCCTAAAAATGAATTATTACAAATATATGGGAGTTTTTCCTTGCCCCTGTTACTCATGGGTGCTCCTCGTACTGTCTATATAGCGTGGCGACGGTGAGACAAATGTCCTGTATTTGGCGCTCTACAAATTAAATTGAATTGAATGATATTAAGGCAGCTCTTTGGGATTTCAAATATTTAATCAGTTTTGTTTGTCAGTCAGTACATTTACATGGACTAAAATAAAATGTAATCATTGCCTTGCTGTTATAATGTGTACGCCTTAATCTGTCTGCTCCTGCTTCCAATAGTCTATATTTATTAAATATATGTTGATACAGGCAATAATTTCAATTATCAGTTTCATTGGGCACTGAGGGAATTGTGGGATTGAGGTAATATTTATACATTTAACGAAAGCCAACTAGCATGGGCTATCTGGCAGCAGTAGAATACTGTACGTGTAAATCCTTACAACCTTAACCTTGAAAATGCTTCTGACAGCTCAGCCGTTAGAACGTTTGACTTGAAGGTTTGTTGTAGTTGACTAGTAGTTATCAAGGTGGTAGGTTCCAGACCTGTATGTGGTGAGACCTGACCTCAGCTCTATACACACATATTGGCATTAACCTTACAACAGTAAGTCAGTTGCAACTCAAGGTTAGACAGACCTCTCTCTTCAAATAGTATGGGGGTTTCCATCAGGTGTTACTTGGTGTAAACAAAAATGCAATGATTGCTAGATCGGCAAAGGCAACTATACTGTAGCTATCCATTTGTTTTTTTTTTTATTGTATCTTACCTCTTTCAACATGCCAGTACAGGGCCAGTTCTAGCCTCTCTGGTGCCCTAGGCCAGATTTGAGCTTTGCCCCCCCTTTTCTAAAAATATAAGAGAAAAACTGAAGAAAAAAGGTAAAAAAAAAATGTATTGCGATGCCCCCCTGATATTTGCTGCCCTAGGCGACCGCCTCGTTTGACTATGCCTAGAACCGGCCCTGTGCCAGTAGGTTGACTGGCAAATATCTAGCCTATGAATGCAAACATTTGTCAAAGTACATACATATATACAGTAGTCTGGAATAAAAATCTCTTTGGCCACCATACACGACATAACATCACCGCCAAAATATTGATTTGATGTCATATCTTCCTGAAGAATGTAAGGGAACCATATACATTTCCCTTTGTCTCCTAGTGGTGATACACTGAACTCATTGAAAGACATTACTCTCATTGTTGACAGTGAGATGAACATGTGCCTGGGGGAATGACTTAGATAAATTGTTCTGACAGGAATTACAAAATGGACATGTTCATTTGACCCCTTCAAGCAGTGAAGTGAACTCAAGTTCAAGGATTGAACTCAAATGTCTTGTAATGATGCATTCTTGTGGAGATATGCCCATTATACCCAAATTTCTATCTGCTGTGTGTGTGTGTGTGTGTGTGTGTGTGTGTGTGTGTGTGTGTGTGTGTGTGTGTGTGTGTGTGTGTACAGTGCATTGGTTTGTGTGTGTGTGTGTGTGTGTGTGTGTGTGTGTGTGTGTGTGTGTGTGTGTGTGTGTGTGTGTGTGTGTGTACAGTGCATTGGTTCTAGTTGCACAAGGCAGTAATATTATGGTGAAAATATCCAGAGTCCTGCCTTTTCTGTCCCTAAATTGTATTAGTTTGATCTTGTGTAGGCCTGATTATTTAAATCTGACTCTAATCAGCTTCAAGGGAAGTCTGGTTCTCACACATCCAGATCTGCTGCACATCAGTCTGGATAGAAGGCCTTTCTCTGCTTCTCCCCTTTAACATGAGATAGAGAACCAATAGAGAACCAATCAAAAACTGAATTTTACCCAATGACTTAACACGTATTTTCTTTTAAATTGTTCAAAATTCATTGCAATCATTGGTCCGATTAATGAAGGGCATGTATCCAATGCCAACAGTGACATTTTGATCTATAGGCTTACATCTATTAACCCCACTTTATGGAAGCTGGAGACGACATGTAATTGGCCAAACTGATATGCATAACAGATCAATAGCTACAAATCGAAACATAATCCTTGCGTTGCATGTTATTAAAATGCTACAAATAGTCTTTGAGGCAGAGAATTGGTCGGTACCATCAGTGGGCGCTGCATGGATGGTATACAAATCAATAAAATTATATAATTATAGCATTGCATTGTCGGTAGCTTCTTTGTGTGCTATCAGCATCTATTATGGCCATTGTAAGTTTATGGAGGATATATAGTTGAATAAAGTAAAGATTTCAATAAATAGGTATTTTCTCAAAACAAGACATTTTTTTTGTACAGCAAGTTTCTGAAATACTTGTTGCCATTTGTAATGGCTAGACGAGTCATTAGCCTCTGAAATATGGCCTACTTTTAGCCCAAACAAACTTTTGTGAAAAGTCTTTGCTAAAAATGAAATCGAATGGACCATCTTGGGATGCATTACTTAAATGATTAAAGACCCATGGGTGCACATTGGAAATCAATGTATTTCAATAAAATCAATTCTAACAGGACTATGCATTGTCAATTGGGTGGCATCTTTTGTTTGAATCCATATTTAATATTTTTCTGTAGGCCATGTTGAAAACAATGGTTTTCAATGGATATTACTGAAGCAGGTAGCCCGATGCATCCTAAAACTGTCAGTGTTTGCATGCAATTCAAATTCAGGATGGCCAGAGCATGCAAAAAGTTGGTTTTGTTTCAGGGTGTGTGTGTGTGTGTGTGTGTGTGTGTGTGTGTGTGTGTGTGTGTGTGTTGAGGGAAGATCTGATATCACCAAGTAATTAAGAGTCCAGGATCAATGTCAAACTTGTTGCCCTGGATCAGTGGGTTAGGTGTAGGGCTAGTGTTAAGGTTAGGGTTAGGGTTATGGGCTTAGGGTTAGGGTTACAGTACATTGATCCAGGACAAACAAGTTTAACATTGATCCTGGACTCGTAATTACTTGGTGATATCAGATCTTGCGTGTGTTGAGATAGAATTGTATTTGCTTTAAAAGAAAAAAAAAGAAAGTCTAGATGAAAGTGTAGTCTAACTGTTGTTACTAGACTACCCTCATCCGGACAGAGTCAGATCTACATGTCACGTGACTCCAGCAGTTGATCACATGATGACTAGAACGAGAGGAAAACAGGAAGTATTTTCACAAGCTTTGTGAAGGTAAGTGAGGGAGATTTCCCATATTTTATTCAAAAATTAAAACAGCTCCGCTTCTGAAATTATGTAGTTGTTGAAATTGTGGTCATTACAACATTGTCATCAACTCCGAGTAGGCTATGTCCCATGATTAAACAACTGCCTGCCTTCCTCCTTAGTAAGGGCAATGCATGGCTAACCGACTTTGCTAGCCAGTTTGCTATTCAGCTTTTACTGGTTTGTAGTTGCAAGCATTTCCAAAGGAACACTATTCTTCATATGTAGCCATTCAGAAATGTTTTGAAATGTTTCTGTGATGACCGATAAGCTTTGTCTGTAACATTTCTGCAGAGGCCAAAATGGCATCGGCCGTGGAACGAACAGACGAGCTGGTCAGAGAGTACCTAATATACCGTGGATTTACCAGCACGCTTAAACATCTTGACTCTGAAATAAAAACCGACAAAGAAAAGGGATTCCGTGTACGTATTAAACCACAAATATTCTCATCGCAGATCTAAACATTTCACTTAACAAATTACTGACTGGTAACGTTAGGTGTGTGTGTGTGTGTGTGTGTGTGTGTGTGTGTGTGTGTGTGTGTCTGTCTGTCTGTCTGTCTGTCTGTCTGTCTGTCTGTGTGTGTGTGTGTGTGTGTGTGTGGTAGGACTAACGTTAGAAGAAATGAGAGAAAATAAACATTTAATTTCCTCTTAGGTTGACAAAATCATTGAACAGCTGCAGCAGTTCATTCAAAACTATGACCTGACTGGACTAAAGGACTACTGGGGCTACCTTGATCGACGTCTCTTTTGTCGTCTAGAGGATGTTTATAGACCCACTGTCAGCAAACTCAGAACCAGTCTCTTTCGATATTACCTTGTATGCACTGTTCTGGTAAGTGTCTTTGCGTGTCAGCTTCAAAGACCTTTAACATTTTTGTCCTTGCCTGTGCCAACATCATTTAGAAGCATCACTTCTAGTTTTACATGTAGGAACAGAATTTACTGTGGAAGCAAGCAGGGATTACATAAAATGCCTGACGCAGATGATGTCTCTTTCTGTCTGTAGACGAAGAACCAAGAGAAAACTCAAGAGTTCTTCCTGAAACAGGCTCCAGAGCTCCAGGGCCAGGCGGAGTGGCGGGAGTGGTTCATCCTCCCCTTCATTCCCACCCCAGAGCAGAATCCAGTCTTTGCTCCGTACTTCTCCCGACAGTGGGCCGACACATTTCTCGTTTCTCTTCACAACTTTCTCAGTGTGCTTTTCCAATGCATGCATATCCTTGTAAATCCACCATGAAGGAGTTTCATGGAGACACAGATAGTGGGAATATTATTCTAGACTGTATGTCTCTCTTACTATAGTAGTACTAGATGCAGCCTAACACATGGTAGGCATTCACTCACTCAGATGCATGTTGATCACATGGGTAAATTGGGAGAGTAATTTGGTGATTCATATCCAGCATTATATGTGGATGAAAATAACAAATTTGATTCTTCTGTACTTCCCCCTCAAAAAGTACAGTGTCGATGAAGCATTCATATACTGTAGTACTGATCAGATCACTGCCGAGCTGGAGTTGGGAAAGGTGATGATGGGCAAACAAATGAGTTGAATGAAAAAAGGGAGGTTTGGGGGGGTACTGATGCTTTCCTTAACAGTGCTACCCCTTCCAGTGCTTCTGAGCTTTGATGCAGAGGTGCAGAGGACAACCAGTATTCAAGAGGAGAGTGAACAAGTCCGACAAATTGTGAGACACTTCTCAGATATTCAAGGCACATTTTTAAATGAGTTCTTGTTCTAATTTAAACCACAGTTTTTTTGTCTCACTGTCTTGTGATGGGTGAATTGATAGAATGAATTCTAACGGCTTGTTGGAAATGTTAGTTTAAACAGCACATATCTGTCTTGTTTCAAACACATTGTATACAGTAAGTGCGCCTACTTGAGGAACGTTTTATGTGTAATATTTTGCATCCGACTCCTAGTTATTTGCACTGCAAGGAGAAAGCCAACCGAAGAAGGATGAAGAGACTGTTCATCACAGACTTCCTGCTTATGTTCAACACATGGACCGGCTTGGAGACACTGAGCTGTGAGGACTGACTGACTGACTTTGGGCTGGGAGAGTTACTACTAATATGGGGGTGGAGTTGCTTTTCAATTAATTTAATACATGAGAAGGTACTATGACTCTTGGTTGCTGTTACATGAAGAAGAAGAACAGAGGTAATATTCTTATAATAACAAGATTTTATAGGCAATCACACAGGACAAGAACTAATATAATACTAATAGCCATAAAAGACAAATAAACAGTTCAGCTGAATTGTTGAGTATAGCAATAAGGTGTGATTTATTTGTTACTCTCTGTGTGTTTGTATGTTGATTTGTTTGTTTCTCAGTGTGTGGTAAGCTCCCAGGGTGCAGACTACTTCCATGAAACAAGTCAGATGCGTGAGAGGGCTTACAGAGTATTTTCAGGCTTTATACACAAGACTTAAGTGTTCCGCTGTGTATGTACAGAACTATTTCTCTCTAAGTGCTACGAGCGTAGGGATTGGTTCAGGGTAAGTGAATGGGTCAGGGTAAGTGAATCAGTGAGGCTAAGTTGATAGGCTGGGCATTGAAGAGAGAGTGCACATGATAAAGTAAAGCATTTTTATTTGCAGCTCGATAATCTCAGCTTTGAATCAAGTTGTATCTTCACATTTCCCTCAAATGTCCACATTACCTAGTGCTAGAGTCAACCATTATTTCTTCACGTGTTGTTCATACTTAATCCTAAGCTAGTTATCAAAAGCAATATAAAATGTCTGGAGGCCTGCAACTCAACTCAGCGAAGCAGTGTAATCTGTGGTGAGAAAAGAAGTGTATAAAAAAAGTGTGTTACAGTATATTCTCTTGAAGAAGTTGAGAAAGCAGCCTAATAAGAGAAGAAGAATTTCACCACTGTCCCTCCCACGCAAGAGAGTGTGTTTCCGCCTACTCTCTACAGTGGCCCAGTGTTTCAGAGCAGGGGGAGGGGGAGGGGGAGGGCTAATTTATTACGAGTGATTTCAGACAAGGGAATAGTGTGCCTGTGTGCGTGTGTGTTTGTGTGTGTGTGTGTGTGTGTGTGTGTGTGTGTGTGTTGAGGGAGATAGAAATAATCTGAGTTTGTTGTGTGTTCTTTCTTCTCTCAGAGACCTGGTGTCCAGCCAGCGTCCAGCCAACCTTACCACCCCCTCGCGCAATTTCTTCTCCACATTCCTCCCCCAAGGAAAACGGGCACCTGCCAAGACGCCTCAAGCAGCTGGGTCCTCGCCAACACAGTCCTCCATGGGGAGAAAGGACACAGTAGCCAATCATGTGAGCCCATATGTTTTCCCGGATACATAAAAGCTCCTGTTGTCGAGGACAGCAGCTTGAGGCATTGAACTTAAGTGTTCCCTCAGGATACCTGAAGTCTGGAAGACTTTTTGTTTTTGTTTGGAAAGAGCCACTTGGCAGACCTTTTACATCACCATGCTCTAGTGGCCAGACTTAGGTGTCATTAAAAATGTCCCAATTTCTACTTCATTAACCTAATTAAGTGGAAAAGAGGATGAAAGCAAGGATGTCTGCATTATTAATATCTCAATGGGATGTTGTGTCTGCTGCCTTGTCTTCTCATCCCCAGGTGGTGAAGTCTAAAGACCCTGCCCCAGCCCGGGAGTCAAAGCTGGCGCCTGCCACAGGGGGGACAGGGGATCCATCAGCAGGCTCGTCCAGACATAAGAGGCAGCAGGATCACGAGAAAGAAAGGAAGGAGCTCTTTTCCAAGCCCACACAGCCGGTATGAAGAGCCTCTAGAACCAGACACACTACTGGAATCCCAATGTCTCCACTACCCTAAGCCCTGGGAACTCTTAACTGACGCCTAACTGCCATCTCATGCTAGTGAAGTCTTTATGGGCTTAGGGCTCAGGGATACTTCTTGCTGGCTAATTATTATTACAATCTCAGGCCATTTGAGCATTTAAGTTGACATAGTATAGGAACTTTAACTTTGTATACATGTATAATATACATTAAGCATGCAGGTAGTATAATAGAACACATTAAAACGGCAAGTTATTTATTTAGTTTTAATGTGATGAATATGGTAGCCAAGCTTTCTGGAGAGCAGTGATACAGTCTTAAGTAGAATCATTGATGAGACAAGAAGACAACAACATGAGAGCTATGACTCATAGTTTTAATAGCTGATGCCTTTTTGTTTTTTGTTTTGTGTTTTGACCTTCTCCACCAGTGGTTTTATACTCAGAAGTGTGTGTGTGTGTGTGTGTGTGTGTGTGTGTGCTCTTACGTGTGTGTGCTTACGTGTGTGTACTTCTCCTCAGAATGTGGAAAGAAAAGGAGAGAGCTCTGACTCAGAGCCGCACACAGAGGTGATGAGTGATCCGACAGATTCTCCAACGAATCCGGCGCGAGCGAGCGCAGACATTGGAGGGGGCATGGAGCAGCCATTCATTAAGCTGAGCCAGGAGGAGTATGGCGAGCATCACTCCTCAATCATGCACTGCAGGTGGGCTTCACAACCACCCGTTGCTCCGCTCAAAAGAACAGAAATCGGCATGGTTCATTTCATGTAATAAATAACACCCTCGGGTGTTGATCTCTCCGCCTCTCTGTGGTGTGCAGGGTGGACAGCTCAGGCAGAAGAGTTGCCAGTTTGGATGTGGACGGCGTCATTAAGGTCTGGTCCTTCAACCCCATTATGCAGACCAAAGCCACCATCATGTCCAAGTCACCCCTTCTGTCACTGGAATGGGCAACCAAGCCAGACCGACTGGTAGGCTGTTTATATCACCTGAGAGAGCTGCAGTCTCCTCTCCATTCCCCTGACTTACTGTGTTCACTTTAAATACACTCCTCTTTGACTAGATGATAGATGCCAGTAGGGTTGTTCTCAGATATTGTCATTCTCTCTGTCATCACTAGTTGCTGTTGGGCAGTGGAGTGGGCACAGTGCGCCTGTATGACACCGATGCCAAGAAGAATCTGTATGAGATGGCCATTGATGACGCTCACCCGCGGTAAGAGTAGCACTCAGAGACACACAAGCAGACAGGAAGGAAGGGTTTTGTTGGTCTCTTTTTGTATCTTACTTTGGTGTATGTGTAGCTGGTGGTGTATGTGTAGCTGGTCTCGAACCCGCTACCCCGCAAGCTACAAACTCCCGGCGTGGGAGTGGGACGCTCTAACCAACTGAGCTATAAAAGCCCGAGCGTCTAACTCAGCCGTTAGAAGCGCCCATGGAATTGGGTGATGAGGATTTACATGTACTGCTGCCAAGCTAGCCGAGGTAGCTGGCCTCCGTTACATATGTGCCCTGTCATTGTGTCTTACTTTGGGTGTATGTGTGCTCTGTCAGTGTGTGTCTTACTTTGTGTCTTACTTGGGTATATGCGTGTTCTGTCTAGGATCTTGTCCCTTGCCTACAGTCCGAGTGGCACATCGTTTGTGTGCTCAGCTGCGGCTCACGTGGCGCGAACAGGCAGCATCTCTGAAGCGGTCTCCCGTGTGGCACTTCCTGTCTCTGGAAGGCTTCTCCTGTGGGACACCAAGACCATTAAACAGCAGGTACACGAGGATTGGTGTCTCTGTGGTTTAGTCTGTAAACCCACAACTTCCTGTGGCCTCTCAGTCTGGGGAAAACACTTTAATGTTCCCAGCCTAAACACCACTAATGGGCCAGGCAGCAAAGCTATGATTAGGCAGGGGAGGTGGGGATTTGGCAGACTATGTGCTCTGGATGTTTATGATGTATTATGTAAACTTACTTTATAAGTGAAGTCATTGCAAACTTATTTTTTTCCAAATTGTGTATTGTGTTTGTAATGATTGCATAATCAATACATTTTATTTTGCTGTTTCTTTGTCTTCAGCTGCAGTTTGCTCTGGAGCCTGGACCAGTAGCTATTAACTGCACAGCTTTCAACCACAATGGGAACCTGCTGGTCACAGGAGCAGCTGATGGAGTCATTCGCCTTTTTGGTGAGAGGATTCAATTCGATTCAATCTCATTTAATGATATAGTCCCCCCCCCCCCAAAAGCAGCTAGTGATATTGTCTCTGGGCTTCAGAGCCCTGATTCTCCCCCCTAGAGCGAGCATTACACTAAGCTGATGGTCTATGCTGATGGAGCTGATAGCCTGTGCTAATTGCCTTAGCTGCCTCAGTACTCTTCTGTTATCATCTACCTGGGTCTCACATCTTCTCTTTCTCCCTCTTTCTCTCTCTCTCTCTCTTTCTCCCTCTTCTCTCTGGTTCCCTCTCTCTCTCTCAGACATGCAGCGTTATGAGAGTGCGATGAGCTGGAAGGCTCATGATGGAGAGGTGTACAGCGTAGAGTTCAGCTATGATGAGAACACAGTGTTCAGCATCGGAGAGGATGGCAAGGTAATATTTAGTTAGAAGCCTTTCACTTTCTGTCTGTTAACAGAGGGAGAACACATACAGACCTAAACATCATCTACAACAGTGATGGTTGTCATCGAATTCAGTCGTGGATTAGTTTTTTTCTTGGAAAGAAAAAGAAGAAAATGATCTAACTGCCGTGTCCTTTTGTTTGACCTTGTGGTGTCTTTGTTTTGTGCCTTTTTTGTTTTGTGTCTTTGTTTGTATATTTGCGTGGCCATGGCAACTGTAGTTTATCCAGTGGAACATCCACCGCAGCGGAGTGAAGCAGTCGGAGTACTCCCTGCCCCAGGATGCCACGGGCCCTTTTGTTCTGTCGGGGTACAGTGGGTACAAACAGGTGCAGGTTCCCCGCGGGCGCCTCTTTGCCTTTGACTCCGAGGGCCAGCATGTGCTCACCTGTTCCAGCAACGGAGGGCTCATCTACAGGGTAATTTGCTACCTCACCATCCTCCAGCAGTTGAACATTTTCTTCCCAGTGTTGTTTTCTACACTCTTGGGCTGCTTCATCAAGCCTCATTTATCCAGGAGCCCCACCTTTAGCTCTGGACTGTCTTCTTGTTTATGTAACACCCATGCCATTGCCTAGCCATCTCATTCTCACTCACAGTTTCCCTGTTCAAATGCACCAGTGCTCTTTGTATTTTATGCCCTTCTGCCTTATATCAGCCTATATCAAGAATCAAAAAATCTATTTTATATATTTTATTATATAATCTCCATTCACGCATGTATGTGATTCTGATAGTCAGAATTATGTGATTCTGTTAGTTAGAATTGTGATATAATTCTCTCCCCTCTCTCTGTTGTGCAGCTGAATAAGGGGGAGACGGGGCTGGAGAGTGTTCTTCCCCTGGGGGGCCACAAAGCCCCAGTGGTGACAGTGGACTGGTGCTCTGCTGTGGACTGTGGCACCTGCCTCACCGCCTCTATGGACGGCAAGATAAAGCTGAGCACTCTCCTGGCCCAGAAGTCCTGATTGGCTGAGCACTCTCCTGGCCCAGAGGTCCTGATTGGCTGAGCGCTCTCCTGGCCCAGAAGTCCTGATTGGCTGACTCACGGCTGATTACGGATGCTCTGCAGATGCACTGCTGTGAGTCAGCAGCAGAGATGATCACAGATCTAAATCCCATCACCGCTCTTAGAACAGGGTTTATGAACTCCTGCTCCACTGTTCTATCTGCACATCAATGACTATGAATGACAGTCAGGAAGTATTAAATCAGGAGTTTAAATGGATCCAATCAAATTACTTCATGTTATGCATTTCTTTGTACTTGAACATAATGTTGTATAAAATATAACTGAATTGGTTAAAGATACATTTTGTTGGTGAAGAATTATTTATTACATTTATTATTACATTATAACATAGTGCAGTCCTTTCCATGCCAGAAGTATGGTCATTTGTGCTGAGAGGTATCTGATAAATTATTAGAGTATATAAGGGATCTTTTAGTAATTTAGAACTTAAGAACAAAATTGAAGATGGCCTCACTCAGAATGTCCTCCTGTTCTCATAAGAGCTGCACAATTATCACCGACACCCGACGGCCGCACGCAGTGAGAACTTAGGTGAGACGGAGGTGGAGGGTGCCAGAGATGGACCAGCATCTTGCCTGCGGTTGAGTAATGACTGCGTCATAGTTTCACCACCTTTCTCTCTTTCTCACTCTTTTCATCCCTACTTTTCTCACTCACTCGTTCACCACCCAGCTTGTGGCTCTCCTCACCCGCACTCTTTAATTAGCATCTGGATCCAGCTGAAGTTCAATGCCAAATTGAATTAATTAATTACACTCCTCTGAGGAGGCAGCTAGCTGTCTGATGGATGAGCAGCAGGACAAATTACAATGTTAAAAGAGAAATGTTGTATTAAATATTTGAAACAGTGCAACTTTATCCCGACATAAATCCAGATATTCAGACATCCTCAATTAGTGAAGCTGTAATTTAATGAAATTGCTTCTGTAAAGGGAGATATATTTCACTGTTTCAGTTTTGAAGCAAGTTTGAATTTAACAAATGATCCAATGAAAGCCAAAAAGGCCTTAAAAAATTAATCTCGGACAAAGACACAGTTCACTGTGTGATGCTTTACCACATCCATGTTCAACATGTCACCTTGTAGCATCATATTTGTAGCAGTGAAGAAATGAATACAACATTTAGGAAGAAAACATTATGGTGTGTTCCTAAAGTACTGGGAAGTGGGGAATTTCTGATTTCAAAGGAGATATGGATACAACACTCTGACAACTCCCCAGTATCCTGTGAATGCACAATTACTTCATGTGTAGCTGCTAACAGTAGCTTACTGGAAATGTGCTGCTGTTTATACTGTAATCTAATTCTTCAGACGGAACCATAGAATTCACGTTACACTGTTTCAAAAATTCTACAGAAGCAAAAACATTCAGAACATGGAGATATTTATGGCAATTTGTGAGTATACAACACATAGATGATTACGGTATTGTACAATAGATGTAGTGTGCTTCCAAGGAATCTAGGATTAACTTGTGTCCCTGACTTGTCATGTGCCAGGATGGTTTCTCGCTGTTGGCTGTTCTTTTTCCTTCTCCTTAATGTCGTCGACTAAATGTTTCAATCGTGAGTATACAACACATAGATGATTACAGTATTGTACAATAGATGTAGTGTGCTTCAAGGAATCTAGGATTAACTTGTGTCCCTGACTTGTCACGTGCCATGATGGTTTCTTGCTGTTGGCTGTTCTCTTTCCTTCTTCTCCTTAATGTCGTCGACTAAATGTTTCAATCGTCCCAGGTGATGCAGTGCCCTGTGCCATTAACACAACCAATCAGACCGGCAATCAAGACGTCAAGGCTGGTTGATACAATAACATTTGACTGCATCCTTGCAAAGCTGTGTACTTAGAAAAAGGAGCCCACCTTTGTAGTGACTCACCACCAGGCACCGATCCAAAATCTTCCGCCGGGTTGGGAACCTTGAGTAAGTACAAAAAGGCATATCATAAGCTGTAGTACATCATCAATACTCCTAGAAATGGCTTCAAAAACATGGTTTAAACTCTGACCTCCTCTGTTAGGACTTGGTGCTCCTGTGAAAGTAGGGCCTGCTCATCAGCACCCGTAGCACCCGCAATAACAGGGTCTTTGTCCTGGGCGACTTTCTGCTCCACTGCTTGCAGGCTGAACAGCATCTGCTTGAGGGCCTCCACTGGGCCAGGATGCTTCCTGCTGCTGTAGCCGGATGAGCTGGAGCACAAAGTCTGAAGGCACTGGAAGCATCAATGAGGTGAAAATGTCAGGCAATAACCCTGTCTGATGTTTAGGATTACAAAGAAAGAATAAGTAGGACTAAGACGGGAGTGATTGCTCAAGTATAGTCAAACCTCCTCTCTAAGGTTAGCCTCGCTCTCTTCATTTTTTTGTGGAGTGTTACTGACCCCTACTGGCACAGGAGATTTACTGCAGGGAAACAGAAAAGAACCCCAAGACATTGAACTGGATTGTCAAATTACAAAACATGGAATTTTAAAATAGGTGTTGTCTTGAAATATTGTTAAACATAACTAATTGACTAAACATAACATAGTTAGACAATAGACATGCAGATTTATTTAATCAAAGGGGCATTTCAAGAATAATGAATAAAACACAACATACTCCAGCACTGGTGGTTCAGATTATGTTCTCAGTGTATTGTATTGATATCAGTAATGTAAATATGACTGAATATAATTTCTTCACATGACTTTCTGAAGCTTCATGAAAGGGAAGAAAATAAAGCTTTGTATTTTGATCTGTTGTGATTTACAAATAGGGAGAGGTTTCTCACTAACAATGGAACAGGCGGATTATCCCAAGAGCGTTCTGCCTCCAAGACCTCATCAGTGCCTCCAGGGCTGCTTTGGCTCTGTGACTGATGACCGATCCCCAAGGACGGGGAGTTGAGAGCCTGCTCTGCCCTCTGAATCAAACACTCAATCTTGTCATCTAGAATCACAAGGACAATTCAGTTAGGATCATGATAGTATTATACAGTATCAGTGCTGCTCACTGTAAAAGCATTTTACAGTCCATTTGTGCATTACTGCGCATGCTTTACATCAGAGGGTGGCCACACTTTTCTTTTGTTTGTGGGCCGCATACTAAAAAAAATCTGATTTGATAATGCAAAACTAAGAGCGACGATTTTTAACCAGTTACTGTACAAGTGAAAGGCTGACCGCATTTTAGGTCAGAAAACACCCAATGCTGTCTAAAACATTCTATAAGGTGTTATAGTGTTTCATGACACTTTCACCCAAGGCAATGTTGTTCAAATCACTGTGGCAAAAATGAGAGTATGATGTGCAATGATATAATATTAGGTTAATTTAAAGGAAAACACCACTGGTTTTTCATATTCGACTATGTTCTTCCCTTAACATAGCCTGGGAGTACCCATGCTCCTTTGCGTACTCCATTTCATTTCACTCTGCAAAGCAGCATGGAGACCATGGCCGATTTTCTCGCCTGCTTTAGGGATCCAATAACAGGACTAGCATGGCGCTCGATTGCATTTTACATCACATGGTGGCTGTGGTATTGTCTCTGAGCTATGCACGCTATGAGACATTCGTAGCGCCCGATAAACGGTTCTGCACAATCATAGATGGCCCCACTACGAGAAAAGCAATAGGTGGGTCTCCAGACTAAATATCACTTGTGATTATTTAGTTTGCGCGATAGCCAGGCTTCCCTTAACAATGGGCCACATTAAATTTACAATTAATGGTCAGATCGCTTGGAAGAAAGCAATTGGCAACAATTGGCCCCCAGGCAATTAGATTGGCCACCCTTGCAGTATATGTGTGGTTTATTGCTTCCAGATTTCAGATTATATTCTCATTTGAATGCCTAGGTCTTTAAATGGCAAAAGAGTGGCTTGAACTAAGCAATTAAGAGTTCCAGCCTCGGTGGCCTGGCATTTGAGTAAACTGACCTCTAAAAGGTTGACTGCTGTCATGTCTCTGGTTCTCATCTTCCACAGCTAGCTGCTCAGCAAACTGCAGCCGGAGCTCCCTGAGAGATAAGTGATTGTGCAAGAGGGACGTAGTCTGGGTTCTGTGCTCTGTCTCAGCGTGGGACACAAGACTCTCATGATCTGACTTGTGTGTCTGTTTCTTCTTCTTGTGCTTTTCCTGATAGGACTCCTCCAGTTGGCCCAGCCAGGATGGGACTGAGGAGTGAGGAGTCTGTGTGCTCTTCTGGGGCTCTGCTGGGGTGTCACACTCCTGAAGCCATGCTGGATACTTCAGTTCAGGAACGCTGGTGATCCCAGAGAAATCCATCTCTGATCTCTGGCTAGTCATCCAACGTGGATAATGGTGGACCCCGGCAGTGCCGTCTGAAACCTCTGCTGAAGCATCTTTGTGTAAGGGACAGCTGCCTGATAGAATGCCCTCGGTCCTTCCAACTTTCTTTTCTGTCTGTATCCTGAGCAAGCTTTTATGTGGCTGCTTCAAAGCTGTCTTTGTAGTGCAATTAAATTTGGATCTGACAGAAGAACGGTGACAGTAGCTCTGTCTAGGAGCGTTGTAACCATGTTTAGGAAGTGGTTGGGACTTGTGGTTTACCGTGGGTTTAAGTTGGCTGCTCAGCTGAGTTTGAGAATAGGAGCTATGCTGTGGTAGCTGCAACCCAGATTGGGAGAGGAAAGCAGAGGTGCGGGTGACTGGCAGGGAGCCATCGCAGGGCAACACCACTAAGTCATCTGTGCTCAGGCTCAAGCGATCTGAAGTCCGGCGCCGAGCCCCAATGGGCAGACTGAGGTAATTCAACTCCCTTTGAGTCAGGCTCTCCTTCAGAACTGGAGAAAATACAGACAATATTGATGACAATATCTATATCACCCTCTCTGCATAATAGCACTACAACTGAACAATACAATTAAGATCCTAATAGACACAGTGATGACACACAAGAAGTTGCCAAAAAAGTAGGAAACTTACCATCTTTGTTTTTAAATCCAGAATGAGGGAGACGAGAGGTGACTGGAGTCTTTGGAAGCTTCAGTTGGCCTGCAGACTGACCAGAAGTCACTTGGTTCCTTTGAAAATCAGCAATGTACGCATCCAGAGCCTCTGAAGCTGACTCATAAGCTCTGTGTTTATACCAGATGGTTTGTGGCGACTCAGGATGATGCTGATTGCTCCTAAGATGTCCTGAGCTAGCCAATAGGGATGTAACAGTGGACTCCGGGGACAGGAAATCACCATCACTCATTCTGGCACTGACAGACTGGAAGTAATAATAATTTAAATCAAAGTATTTTGTTGAATGGAAAATATGAACATCAACAACCAGCCTTTTAGTTTTTGTTAATTCACACATAAAGGCCTGATAAAGCACAAATCATTACAAAACAGAGGTGTTCATAAAGTCAGACACACAAACGTCAAGGTCCAGTTGGACTCAACCTCGGATATGGACACGGCTAATTATGATACAAAATAACGAGAATCCACAGAGGAAAGCTACATCATCTGATGTTTACTTTACGAATTATTGTGTGACTCACCAAGTGCTTTAACGTTAGTTGCTCGTCTCGCAGGAAACAATCAACAGGTTGGTTTTCTTGCAGCTGGACTTAACGTTAAAGTTGCCTATCCATGATATCGATATGATTACTCATACATTTACCAATCCTCTGGTTAATTTTGAGGACTGATATTCAACAAACAATGATATACCACAAAAGAGTCCAACATTGCAAATAGACCTTCTTATCGACTGCTAGCAGAATGGATTTATCACTGTGCTCGCTACCAGGCTACCAGCGGCATCCGCTTCCCTTTACAACGACTTTTACCAGTATCCAATGAATGCCTTGCATGTCCATTGACGATACTTTGTTAAAGGTGCATGCAAAATAAATCAGGTCTAATCTGGTCTAATGGTCTAATGCAGCTTCCAATTGTGTGTGATATATATGGTACAATAACAACAACAATGTGTAAGGCCAAGAAACGCAATTATAGTACCTTTAAACTTGGACAAGGACAAAATAAAATCGTTTGTTTGGTCAATCCATGTAGGCAGATAACTTTTACCATACGGCTCCTTTAACAGTGGGCGGTACTTAAGTATTCTGTACAGTCGGGGAAAGTAGCGCCAAAATTCTAAAGCTTCCCGTGTACAGTGTAGGTAGCATTGCGGTTTGCTGCTTTGTGGTCTTTTGCTACATATTAAACGACTTTTAGATACATTTAAAAGATAATTATGTTGCGTACACCGAAAAGAGCATGCCCCAGCCCCGATGACAGCTTCGAAAAAAGAATTAAGCGGATTTCGATTGAGGGAAATATTGGTGAGTAGACATCTTGTTGACTATTCAATTTGGCGGACTCTGACTCTTCAAGTGAATATTATGATATACTTTAAATGAAATTTAACTGCATGAGCAATAACACCACGTTGTTCAAACACCTCCCCAATATTAATGCAAAAATGATAGGTTTACATAATGTTTACGCGGAGGGCGCCAAGTGTGCCTCAACACAATATTCCCCTTTATTTGTTTGTTAACGTTATAAACTTACTACATGTGGTGACATTTTGATAAGTGCAATAGACTGAATAATGTAGTTTGTCTGTGACAAGCTACCAGGTCCCCTTCACCACTGTCCAACATCTTTTTTTTTTAAAAGCCGCTGGCAAGTCCACCTTTGTGCGCCTTTTGGAGGACCGGAAAAGCGACTGGGAAGTGGTGCCAGAGCCCATCGCAAGGTGGTGCAATGTTCAAACTAACCAAAACGAGTTCGAGGTAAGAATCTTACTGTAAGATAACATGAAAGTCTGACTTGTTAACTTGTTAATTTTATCATATGTGCCTGAGAATGTATTAAAGTAGCATGAGAAACCTGTCTGTTTTGTGCAATCTTAATGAGCGATTGTGTGCTCTAGCCGTGTTCATGGCAGCTGTCTTGTTATAGGTCACAAGATCCCCCTTGCAGTGAGCAGCTGAGTGCTTTGAGGGTCACACCCCAGTCACTATGCTGCTATTTTTTGCTTCCCCCAAAGCCATATCAGCCATCAGTTTCTCTGCTAGCTCATATGCGGCAGATTCAACATTAAGCATGTTGAGACGACAACAGAACCATGGTAGAAGTCAGTCTGTGTCATGGTTAGTTCTCTGAGTTTGGCCCTGTGTATATTGACTGTAAGTCTTGCACACCTGTTCAGCAGTCTTCTCACTAGAGGGCATTATAATCTCACAAGACAAGCGAGAATAGTGTCACTGCATCCCATCCAGTCATATTCAATGCCATATTCAATGACTCTATTGCTCATCTATTAACATACATTTAACCCTAAGTTGCTGTAGTCGTTACTGACCCTGAGGTGCTAGTTGATAAACGTGAATTACTTGGGATAAAACATTTGCTGATAGAGAGTTTGTCATTGGTACGGTGTGTACTGGCATAACTAACAGTCAAATTAATTTATTCTGAAAAATCCCTTAATTAGTTTATAATCTGTTTTTGACTGACCTATGCCAGCTATGACCCAGCTTTTGTATGTCAGTGAGAGCAGGCTCTGGTGGCAGTGTTACAACTACAGCTGTCTGTTCTCTTAGGAGCTGACCACTTCTCAGAAGAGTGGAGGAAACGTTCTGCAGATGATGTATGAGAAGCCTGAGCGCTGGGCCTACACCTTCCAGAGCTACGCCTGCATGAGCCGCATCCGGGCCCAGATCAAGTCAACCAATGGGAAGCTGAAAGAGGCAGACAATCCTGTGCAGTTCTTTGAGCGGTCTGTCTACAGTGACCGGTAAGGGGCAGTATGATTGTTGTTCTGTTTCTAGCTTCTGTTATTATCAATCTTCTCTGTACCTCATAGTATGATAGGTTTGTGTTGTTTTGTTTTTCTCCAGTACCGATGCTATTTGTCAAAGTTTCCTTATTTGTCTGCTCTCAGGTACATCTTCGCTGCTAACCTGTATGAGAGCGAGTGCGTGAATGAGACAGAGTGGGCCATATACCAGGACTGGCATGGCTGGCTGCACCGACAGTTTGGCAAACACATTGAACTGGATGGCATCATCTACCTGCGGGCCAAGCCTGAGGTCTGTAACTGTTATGTGTTCATTTGTATTTATTACAGCAGTGTAAACATTGGAGTAGAGTGGAATAAAGTTGGATAAGATGTAACAAAGAATCTTAAATCTTAATGTGCAGTAAATAATTTTTAATCTTAATTAGATGCCAAATTGTAGTGAAAACAAGTGTTCCATTGTATTGTTACAAGCTGAACAAATGTGTTACCAGAAGATGAGCGTAATTTCTTGTCTCCTATATTGTAGAGGTGTATGGAGCGTCTGCGGTTGCGGGGGAGAGAGGAGGAGCAGTGTATTCCACTGGAGTACTTGGAGAAGCTGCATTTCAAACATGAGAGCTGGCTCCAGCACCGTAACCTTAGGTGAGACTCGCTGACCCACACTGGCAGCTTGCCACTTGTGTTTGTTACTTGTGCAAGTTTGGGACAGCCTTGGTATGAACAGAGATGGGCATGCCTACACATTTCACGTTTCGTTACATAAATTCTCCAAATTACATATTCATAGGTAAAACATGTGTTCCGATGCACAGCTCACTGCCTCCTGGCCAAAGATACACAACATGTAGAACACGCTGGGTCTGTTTATGCTTAGCAGGCAGGCTATGATATTAGTGTGCAAAACACAGGGGGGTTGGGTCTGACTCCCCTGAAAGTCTTTAAAAGCAACATTTTAAGGGGGTCAGTATGGGGAGAGTATGTGTTGTCAAGGGCTAGTCAATATAATTGATTGTTTTGACTTGGCATTGTTTGGATTGCATTCTTGACAGATTATAATATTGATTACTGAACTTTGAGAAATTTTAGGTTTGTTGTGCAACAATCGGGAGGTGGGACACCCGTGTTTTTTGGCCAGGTGTTTGCCACCCTAGAGTTTGAAAAAAAAAAAAACATGTGATAGCATTGCAGCGTTTTTGTTTTATCAGCCTGTTTGTGTCCCTTATACGTCTATGACAGTTTCACTCTTAGGTGAATAGGATCAAAAATGTAGCATAGATATCCCTCCAAAACTTTGTATACTGATTATTTACACGAAGGCAAGATTTATTTGTAAACACCCCATGGCCTCAAATGTACGCAAATTATAGCATATTTCAGTAGATATTGGCTCATCTACGTTCTTGTAAGTTTTTGAGCAATGTAAATTTGAGAACTTGCTATTCCAAAAAAATATTTTGTCAATATAAATAAACATCTGGGGAAGTTTTAAGGGGAAACCATTTTTCTTGACCCAATGATTCACCCACAAGATATCCCTACATAGGCTTATAGTACGCATAACAAGGGTGACGCACAAAAAGCTACCACCCATGCAATGCTATCATTTATTAACTCTAGAGTGGCTTACCATTCCAAAAATCACTATTTGCCTTACTGCCCTCAAATGTTACTGACCAACCCTCTGGCTCAATACTATTAAACAGATTGCAAGTGTAGTTACTGTGTGATGTAGAGGCAGCCAAGAGAACCTTTATTAACCGTATACTGAGCCATTTAACTATCAAAGTGTCTAAAAAGAGGACAAATTAACCCAGGAAAATGTTGTCTGATTTGTGTTTACTTACAGTAACTGTAACCACATCATCTTTAACCTTTACTTTCTGAAACATCAGTTTCTACAGTTTTTGCAGAAATATAGCAAAACACAATACTAATCTGTTTAACTGTCTGTATACTGTAATTGTCTTATAGCATGGAGTTTGAATATCTAAGTGAAATCCCCATACTTACTCTGGACGTCAACGAAGATTTTAAAGGAGATATGGAAAAATGTGGCAACATGATTGAAAAGGTTTGAAAACGTTTTGGGTTTTGGTCAAAACAAGTCTATTTAAATAGTAATTATATTTATGTCATGTTAACTACAAGATGGTTTGGAGTTTAAGATGGTGGATATTTTGATTGTGAATCTCTACATTTCTATTCTATATACAAATACTTTGAAATCATTTGCTTTCTGTATACTTACCTAAATGTTTATATTACAGTATTTGGCTATAGTGTACCGATATGTAATGTGTATCTTTTTTTTTCTAGGTTGAAGAATTCCTGAGCACTTTGTGAAGGATTGATCAGTTTGTATGTGTGTACATGTTTGTGTGTGTACTGTATGTTGTGAGCTTGTATGTTAAAGGGATCATAGGAATATGCACCATACAACTCCAGTCATTGAGCACTTAATAATATATTCAATTAACCGAATTTGAATTTTTATTTTTTATTTTTGTAAAGAAACTCCACAGGCTACTGCATGGAAATTCTCCATATCTGTTTGCTTTCCACTTGACATCAGTTTTATCATTTGTGTGTGCTTTTACATTGCTATTTATGTTACGTTCACCTAAAAAGTGGGTGAGTGTAAATTTAGTGTGAATTTGAAATGAATTTAGTGTGAATTTGAATTATTTTTTTTTGTAATTAAATGTGGTGAATGTTTGAGAACTCAAACATAATCAGAGACTGATGTTTTGTGGTTTTGTTGCAGATGTCTAAATAACATTCTTCTATTATTGATTCATTAACATGGAGAAATTGTGGGTTAAAGGTTCCCAATATGGTATTTATTTGCTCTGCCTTTGATAGTCAGAGACAGGAGTTGAGACGTACATTATCTTATGTCTCTTCTCAGAAGAAAAGCTGCAACATTTTGTAGTCTGTGGTATCAGCTTCCAAGTCTGGCAAAATAAGAGTTGTCAAATGTGATGAAAAGCTTTATGGACTGCAGGAGAGGAATATATTGTACTAAAAAGGCCTTTTGACATTCAGCTGCAGATAACTTTTCAAAATGTGTAAGAATGATATGCGGAGACTGTCCCGAAAATCAATCGTAGGGCAGCGAAACGTCACGCTCAGGGCGGGGCAAAACCTGTTAAGCTATGTCAATCCATTTTAACCGCCACTACATTGCAGCGTAGGACAGCCGCTCTAACTTTCTGACCCTAGTCTTTACCTCCCACTTGTGGAGTGACGTTGAAGGAGGGATGGTGCGTTCTTTAAATATGGAAAAGGCAAGCTGAACATAGGCAGCAGTTCTGTGCGCTCCAAGAGTGGCACAGTAGAACGCAACGTGGGAGACTTTTTCATACTCGCTGTCAGAGATCTGCTGCGTTATGAGAGCCAGAGAAGTTCATTTTGGTGTAGTTAATAGTGTATTTGAAATAACTCTAATACCCGATAGATAGTTCGTTTTCCAAAGACCCTCATTGTGGCAAATATCTCAGTGATGTGTTAGCGAAATTAATTTCAGTAGATCAAATAAACACATTGCATTGATCAGAAGCTATCAAGAAATCTGTTGCCTCGACTCTGAAGGTGACACTGAGCAAACATTGAACATCTTTGAAGATTTCTTCAGCTTCAAAGAGAGGAACGAGAATACCAAAGCGTGGACAACATGAGCGGTGACAAGAGCAAGTAAGTTGCCTGCGCACTCTAGAAGTAGGTTTCTGACTTTTATGCCTTTTAACCAGGCAAGCAAATTCTCAAAAAATCCTGTCTAACGGCATTTTAGAGTAGGCATAGGTGACATTTTAAAAAAAAGAAGTTGTGGCTTTATATGGTTGTGTAAACCACACATTCAAGCCGGTTGCATTATTTCACGAGGAGGCTTCTCAAAACAAACTTCTCTGCTTGCTTCAAACTTCTCCAGGCTATTGGTAAATGTCTATACACACTTGTCTCAGATATACAAGCTTTACATAAATATTTCCAACACTGTGAACTTGCGTATATTAAGTGACGTGTTTAGATTAGTTAACGCCGGTAGGCGACGCAGCCACAGTGTAATCTATTTCCCTGAAGCTGTCACAATCACTTAAATCCCACGCCTGCATATGTGACAGTGGGATTTCCTTGTAATATATTTCAACCAAGCGACTTTTGATAGCCCACCAAAAGTTTCAAAATGTTGGTTTCATTTCTTTAGTCTGGAGATGAATTTGTGAGAGAAACGTCAGTCAAAAAAAGTGCGCGTCTATTCTTGAAGTGGCACACGAGGTTCCTAACAAGCGAAGAATAATACTGTTTGTTGCCTTTCCTTTCCAAACTACCTGAACTGATTTTATTCTCTGAGCGCACGAGCAGGTCGAGTTTTTTTTCCCTCAATTTGGCCTACCTATGGTTACGAAGGAAGACATCTCCAAAGTTGCCATTACGCGGAGTAGTTGCGGATTTCCATTGACCATATAACGAGGCAAACAAATTTATTTATGGGGTTGCCCATATGTGAGGAAGTTTGGCACTAAAAGAATAAGGAAATTATGTATTATTACAGTGGTTTGTGAATGGCCACCTACTCATGGAGTCTTTGTTCCTGTATCTCTGACAGTTGAAGTGTGAAACTAGTCCGTGTAGACGTCATCTGTTGTCGTTCTGCCTGTTGGATAGTTGATGACAACACGAGCTCAACTGTTTGTCTGCTTTGAGACATTTGCTTTCGGGGATTTTCTACTCATTTGCGCATTTTTTCATAGATCTAAAACATGTGTTCGCTTTTCCACATGTTCCTACTTCAGTCCAGTTTTACTCCCCCGATGGTATCGATGTCACCCATGGCATTTCGCCGTAGATCCCTCCCCCTGTGCCCGTGCAGCGCGAGACAAAGAAGACTGGTTTAATTAGTGCTACAGAGATCTTGATTAGGTCGGCTTAGAGATGAAGTAGGATGAGGTTGGACTTGGTGACGCATGGCTAGGGACACCAGGTTCATTCACCTCTAGTTGTTTCTTGTTTCGTAGGCCTTTTTCGTTTTTTGTCTTCCTTTGTATGCTTCAATCACTAACTTCATAAAAGCATGTATAGACTGCGCATATTTAAGAGGGCAAAAATTCCTATTGTCTAATCGAATTCAAGGACGTTTGTTTTTCACATGCGCATGGTGACGTTAGGCCTATAAGATCTTATTCGAAACTTAGCCTAGTGGGTGTGCTGTTGGTAGCCTACTTGCGCAAGACGTTGCTTTTGGGAAAGAAAAAAAAACTAGGTATAGCTTTTGGGACTGAAGTAAACTGAAGTTCGGGACTGAAGTCAACCACTGATCTTTAACCTAAACTGATCACCCTCTTAGCTAATCTTGTAGAGATGAGACCAGGGTGAGAGGATGACTTGCGGAGATCAGGGTGACAGAATCAGCACAGTAAATGAGAAGTAGGCCTATTACTAAGCATTTACCTCCAATAATCCCCAAAAGTGTTGAATTACTCTCTAGGACTCATGTGAAACTAACCAACTGACTGTCACAGGTGCATAGTGTGATGCTGCTTGCTGGTTTTTACCAGGTGCTGATGGTTTTTCAATCACAGAATTCTTAATTGGTGCATTCAGTTTTGAAGCATGTTTAACAATGGGGTCTGGTCACCTTCAGAGGTGAAGTGTCATGCTGAATAGAAAGGCTACAGTTATACAGCTGCTAACTACAGTCATACATATGAATTTCTTGTAGAATCCTCTCAGCACTTTCACCTGTCCTGACCCTTTGGGCTTTCTCCTCAGGCCTCTTTGCATTATGTGATTGATTATTCTCTGGATCCATAGACTGTGAGGAATCCCCCGAATTCGGCCTGTAATATGACCTGCCATAGCTTACTGGGTGCGAGGGCACTGGCTAGCATGCATGGTGCTAAAAGCTACTATAGGGTGAGGCCTACAATAGTGTTTTGAATGACTTGAATAGACCCCAGAGCTCCTGAATAGCATAATGTTTGTTTAAAGCTGAGACTTTATGAGTTAATATTTCACAAGGCATGTCATTCAAATTGTGTTTAATGCTGCTGTAGAGAGGAGAATGATAGATTTCTCTCTCATAATGCACTTAAGCTGTTTGGGAAACATGAACTGGGTGTTCTGGCCAGTGAGGTAATGTCCTCAGTAAATAGCACCCTAAAACCTAGCACAGTGTGCAATTCTAGACTGATCAGGTTTCTTGGTATCTGTTTTCTCATCTCTGGGCATGGGCGAGTTCAGCTGGTTCCAGGTTCAGAGTGTATTCACTTGAGAGGGATTTATTTAAGATTAATGGTAATTCTCAGTGTTATTTCCACCAAATCATACAATACCATATCTATACATCTGTTCTTCCGATAGATGACTGATTACCACACATTTATTTCTCCGAAAGAGCTGATTACATGGTAACCCTACTAATTTTATCCGGAAGACCAGGTCATCAGCGCTTCTGCCACCAATTTAGATGTAAGAGGTGCAATAGCATAGTCTACATAAGATCATGATCAGATGAGTCCCACAGGTCACTGTGACTAATCTCTGTTTGAATTGGATTTTAAGGAACTTTCACCCCCTCTCCATAATGTGAGGAGACCCAGATCCAGAAGAACACTAACCTTTCACCTCCCACAGGAACTGCAGCTGTTCTCTCCTTCTTGAAAAAATAGTTCCTCTGACCACTTACACTAAATCGTCATGACATCCGGTTGGCTGCAACTGAAATATATGCCATTGGATAATACTCAAATATTGTTCTTGCTCCTTGTATTAAGCAATCAGACATGGACCAATCCCTGTCCTCCATTTTTGCCTCTGCTCTACATTGTACATTGAAGGGATGACATAGTGGGTGTCTAAGTTGGGTTACTTAAAGTCCTAAGATAACGAGACTTCTAGTATTCTTAAAGCAGCTTAAACATGCTAATGTCACTTGTTACTTGTCGCTACAGTAGTTGAATTCCCTACAGTGACGAGGTTGTGCCTGCTAAAATTGGAGCCTGCAGAATCTCATCTCAGTTGTATCTCTCTCTCTCTCTCTCTCTCTCTCTCTCTCTCTCTCTCTCTCTCTCTCTCTCTCTCTCTCTCTGGGGCAGTGGAGATACTGTGCTGTTCATGTAGGGACTGGCGTTTATCCTTCCTGTCTTTGTTTACAGCATGTTTTGGGTCTCTCCTCCCTCTTCCCCACACTTTGCCCAGTAGTACTGACTTACACTGAGGGAAACCTCAGGCAGCGCCTGCAAGCCCAGAGCTGCCTCTCACTAACTGTCTACAAAAATATGGCAGTGAGAGAGAAATATACTGGCTGACAACATTGATCCATAAATGTTACCTTATCAACTTCTCTGGTAATGTGAAACTGAGCTTCTTGTATTTCCTCTTAAACTAGACTACCAATATTTATGCATACAGTACCTTTCTGCCACTGCCAAATGTATGATCTTGCACATTTAATTTATTTGGACATGTGTACAGTAAATGTCAGTCTTGCAAGATGACCCCACACTGAACAGACCCAGGAAAATGTATAAAGCCAGTGCCACATGCCACTTTTCCCATTGGGAATGGTTGATTTCCTGAAATGTGTTGCATCTATAAGTCCCTCTTGAGTGCTTAGCCTGAATGAAAGTTGTTTATGAGAGGGGAAATGACCTCATGACTGACAGGTCCTCTGGGAGTTGCTTTTGGTCTTTGCTCAGTTTCTGTGCCTGGCTGCACATATTTCAAACCAAGTACATGCACTAGAGCAATACTAAAGGAATATAGTGCATAGTGTTCCATCTACACTAACAAAGACACACACACACACACACACACACACACACACACACACACACACACACACACACACACACACACACACATACAGAGCGTGTGGGAGGACGGCACAATAGACATTCTATCTGCCCTTCCTGAAACAGGTGTATGAAGAGGAAGAGTTGGTAGGAAAAGCAGCCAGCACATGCTTTAATAATGCACTTGCCCATTTCCTGGTTCCCTTTCATTTTCTTTTCTATGCATTGTTAATTCTACACTCAGTCAGCTCGATTATATGATTTCTTTCTTTCTTTCTTTCTTTCTTTCTTTCTTTCTTTCTTTCTTTCCTTCCATTTTCTCTTGCTTCTTTCTGGCCTTTTAATGTCCATCTGTCTGCTTTGTCTGGCTATCTGTCTGTCTGTCTGTACCTGGTCACTACGTGCTGGTGGTAAGCTACACTCCTTAAGAAGTTGTGGTAATCCCCACAGGGCAGATCATTGTAAAACTCCACGTGACTTGCCGGCTCAACCTGAGGTGAGCGCAGGCCAGGGAAGGGCGGGTAGGGGTGGGGTGGGGCCCAGAGGCCAGGCCAGCTGCCTGTGCAGTGCTGTGTCAGGGTAGAGGCTGCTGCTGCTAGGACACTCAGTGATCAGTGGACAGATGGATGACCGGGATGAATGAACTACGATCCACACTGGCCTTGTCCCCACAGGGCTCGCTTGATGTTCTAATAGCCCCACTGGTTAGGAAGTCAATGGAAGCACACTTTCTCTGATGAGGGGTTAGCTTTTAGTATTCAATGTTCATGCTTCTTAGTTGGGTTTGAAAGCACAGATCATACTGCTCAATCACATTATTGGACCAGATAGGTGCAATATAGCACAAGAGACAGAGATACAAGTATCCAAAGATGTACTGCCCAGTCTCCCAGTGTCTGGCTGCTTCTGTGTGTGCTGTGTCTGATGACTTTCTCCTCTTGTGTGTCATGCAGGATGGAGGATGAGGCCGTGGTGGACAGAGGAGCCTCCTACGTGAAGCATGTTTGTGACGAAGAGGAGGTGGAAGGTATGTATGGATGCCAATCACATTCTTTTGCTGTCTTTAAAGTTTAGTCCATCTGCTTTCTCAGAATGCCTTGTTTGTGTTCTCAAAAGGATAGATACAGTACAGTTGGCAAGTTGATTTTGAAGAATCTAAATTCAGCCCATGGGAAAAAAACGAATTTACAATTCAGGTGCATTTGCAAAATGGTCCCCTGTGTTACGTCAATGACCGAGTCCTGTTTGTCTCTTGCCAGATGTGCTTAGTTTCCGTAGCACATCTGACTTGTTACACGCAGGCTGTTGTCATCCTTTTCCCTTCCTCTCACTGGGCTTGACCTCTTGGCCCAGGAGAAGCAGGAGCGGAAGGGATTGGGAGAGACACACAAGATGTTTAATCTTCTGTTCCCACTGCACCCACTACCTCTGTACACACACACACACACACACACACACACACACACACACACACACACACACACACACACACACACACGTGCATAGACATTTATTCATATGTATAGATACCGCAAATAATCACACCAAATGTCATTGTATATTTCTCTGCAGTCCGTATAGGGTGTGGATAAGCTTCAGTAAATCTTCCGATAGCCAATCCTATCACCTCTGTGCCAGATTCTATACACTTTTAGCAATGCATACAGTGCACGTGTGTTTGCAGGTCTGTGTAGAGTTAGACAAATGGCCCAGTCCTGAAACATGCCAACAGTCTTATTCATTGTGTGTGTGTGTGTGTGTGTGTGTGTGTGTGTGTGTGTGTGTGTGTGTGTGTGTGTGTGTGTGTGTGTGTGTGAGAGAGAGAGAGAGAGAGAGAGAGAGAGAGAGAGAGAGAGAGAGAGAGAGAGTGCCAGCTTAATGTTTAGACTGACACAAGAGTTGAGTGCCTGAAAGAGTCAAGCCCCTTAGTGACATTTACCTGAAGGTGACATTTTTGCTTCATTTGTTTCTCATTTCCCTCAATCTTAAGGTCTTTGTTGCACCTTTGCCTTGGTAAAGGCCAAACCCTTATTTGACCTCATTGTTAAGAGTATCAGATATGAAGCAATAGGCATTCATATGCACACACACACACACACACACACACACACACACACACACACACACACAATCATGTCCACAGTCACATTTGAACATTGTTACTTCACCACGGTCACCTTTGTTCTTTCCTTTTTTCCGCAACTATAGTACTTCCTGGAGACATTGAGCAGTTTCCTGAATGGTCTGTTTAACAGGAAGTTGTTGATTTTTATTCCCATGCTTGGAAACAAGCAAAGCACAGGAGACCTCTTGCGTAAGAAGTGATTGCGACCAACTGGCATCTCAAACCCATTGCCATTGCCATAGTAAATCCAGCCGGTGAATAGACGTATCTCTGTGTGTTTACTTGTCTGACTGACCTATATCATCATTATCATCCTCATCCCCAGAGCTTTCTATTGTTACTCTTGAGTCCATGTGGTGTTTCCTCCTGTCCTGAGCCAGTCATCCTTTCTGCTGTCCATGGATTATTAGAGATGCAGGATTATTGTCATTCATCTCATGTTGTGGCGTAATCTTAACCTTCATCTGATCGTGTCTCTCTCTGTCTTTGTGTTTGATGTCAATAGGTCACCACACGGTGTATGTTGGCATACATGTGCCCAAGAGTTATCGCCGGCGGAGACGTCACAGGAGACGGTCCAATCACAAGGAGAAGCGCGAGAGATTGGCGGAAGGCGTGAGCGACAAATCAGACACAGATGAAACGGCTCCCAGCAGCATCCTCAAACCACTCAGTGAGTCCTCCTCCTGACGCCTTCACTTTCCAACAGGCATCCCGTTTGACCGCAAGTGGCCATCAGTGTTTGTTGTTGTGTCATTTAACACCGTGACCTTCTCTCCGCAACTCCTCCGTTTTCACTGCCCTTCCCTCTCCGGCTTTCACTTAAGGTTTTCTGGAATTTGTCTTCCTCTTACCTTGAACTGTGACAGATTTTTCAGTGGAAAAAAACTTGTGCACACAGTGTGTACATGGTTTCTTGTTATCAAAGTTTCAGTTTGGTTATTTAGTTACCTTTATGTCACTTCACTTAAGCCTTTGTTCAATCCAACTGGTGTGTTTGTGTGCGCCTGTTAGCCCTCTGATGTTGATTGATTGTTTTGGTCAGGGAAGGTGAAGTTCTTCTCACCCTCTTTTGTCACCATGTTGTGAAAGAGCCCCCTCCCCTCTCCCCTCAGTGGAGTGTGAGGCCAGTGTGACTTTTAGCTGTTGATTCACACTGGGGATATCCAAGGTCTGCGCTCTGGGAAAGCTCTGGGCTATCACAGCCTGTGTTTGAGAGACAGGTTAGTCAGGGCCAGGCAGTGGAGCTGGCCAAAGCACTCGATCAGACTGACCACAAACACTTAGTGCCCTGATCCCCTCTGTTGGAATGCTCACAAATACAGTGCATTCCCTTCACACAATACTGATAAATACACTTTATATAGACACACACACATAACATGAGATCATCTCCATTCTGACTTGATTCAAACTAGAACATCCGTGTAAATCTGTGTGCCTAGCAGATAAATGAATTGACTTACTTAATGATTTTATTGCTTCCAACAATCTACAAGAAATGCAGTCAAGAAGACACAGCACAGTTTTGATACAGTATTGAACACAATTGAAGTCATTTTGATTTGTGACCATTGTGATGGTTTTTGCCCTGACGGAGTAGCCCTAGTGGGCTACTAATGCTGTTACCCCATTTAAGAAGGATAATCATGTCAAGTCATATAATGAATCATCAATGGATATACATTTTGTTGTTGTGTCATCTTTTGTCATTGATGTCATTTAAGAGTCCCAGATAAGACCTACTATACAGTAGTCCAAGAATAGAGTCAGGACTCCCACCGATGACTCAAGCAGTCTTAAGGCTGACTTACCTGTGGGGTTATCAGGGCCATAGAGATGATGTTAGCATTTTAGCACGTAGCATTCTAGTCTCTTCTTAAGCTTAGGGTAGCCCTATGCATTCACCAGGCTATTGGTTTGACCTTTTGATTTATGCAAAGAATTTGGTATTTTCCAGTTAAATGGGGCATGAGATGAAGTGAGATGTTTTTGAACTCTGAGAACAGTGTGCAGAGTGAAACCAAAGGTGAATTTTCACATGAAAATATCTGTGAATGAGTGCTGTTCATTTCTTACTGTTTCGTAATACAGAAAGCTGGCAAATGGCAAAAGATGTTAAGGCTAGACATTTACAGCAGGCTCAGGAGGCCTAAAATAATCATTTGTCCGTCCCATCTGTCCCAAGCCTTCTGTAAGCGAATAAGATTGTGTTAATGTGACAGTACTGTAAACATACTGGCCCAGGATCAGTCCTTGTTTAGACAAGCCATTATTGAGAAGCCAAATCTCTTATCCTGTCTTGTCCTCTTTTCCACTCTCGTCTTCCTTTGCCTCTTTGTCTTTGATTGGACAGATTTGAACTCTATTCTAATATACATAACCTTCCTTCACCCTAGACCACTGTTTCTTGTTGGTAGTACTAAACATGGAGGCGCCCATTTTCCCCAGATAGATAAACATAATGCACTGGTGCGTTGCTGTGCTTTACGGTGAATGACTGGGCCAGAGTCCAGCAGGCGTGAGAGAGAGAGAGAGAGAGAGAGAGAGAGAGAGAGAGAGAGAGAGAGAGAGTGAGAGTGTGTGTGTGAGTGAGTGAGAGACTGGCGGCTCCTCATGGGCTGTTTGTACTCACCACCACCGTCTCTACCTGACCCAGGGTCACCTGTACACAGCTTTGATGACCACTGCAGAGTAGCACAGACATTCACTACCTCTCATTCATAAATATGGATTAAAAAAATCTAAGTATTGAAATTCTACCTCAAATATTGATATTAGATCATGATGCAATAGAGTATAAATGTAATACTATTTGACATTTTGGTAACAGTTTATATCAGCACACACATTAGCCAGTAAGTAGCTGTTTATTGACATGCAATAGCAGACTAGCCATTTGTGAGTCATTACAAATCACTTATTATCAGTACTAATTTCTGCATGACCTTTCTCTACCCATGATAGACCATTAACTACAGCAACTAATGACAAAGTACTAATAAACCGTAATTATGATTATATCGGAGAAATTGTCAGTTAATGGTCTATTATGGGTAGAATGAGGTCATGCAGAATAAGGCATCAATAAACGTTTTTTAATTACCAATAAATGATTTGTAAGTTATCAATTTGCATACTAATAAGCAGCTAATATGTGGCGAATATGTGCGAACATTATTTTAGTGTGGACAGTATTAATGTTTTAAGAGGCAGAATTTTTGAATGACCTTGATGTGAATGATGACAGTGCTAAGCTTTGCCATAGGGTTTGCCGGTGTTGTATAGGTGTGAAATATCCATGAGCATGGTTAGCTTAGCGCCAGCCAGTTTGCCCTGTGACAGCTACACCTCATCCATACACATATAAATATTTATCCTCCATGTTTTGCCCACTAGCATTAGTGCCTTAATCCTGTTTATTTAGTCAGATAGTGTGAAGCCTCCACTCCAACATGTGTTGAACAGAAACACAGATAGAGTTGTTGTTGATAACATACCACTCAGAACCTTGGGATGAACCTGACGTGCTATACTGTGGAGTCAACCCTCCCCAGACACACACTTAGTATTCCTCTCGCATGCTAGAGACTTGCCAACTCCAGCAACATTGGACTACGTATAACCAACTCATTTGGAGGATTTTGCAAATCAAGTCAATTTGATTTGGAGCTCGGCTTACTATCTGGTATGTGGCTGCAGTCCCAGAAAGCTCTCCAGCTGGAGAATACATTACATGACTTAGCTGCTCCTTCACACATTGTGCCTTTTCTAAAGTTTTTCAAGCAAGTCCACTAGAATGGAGGTCTTATCATCTGTGTGTATTCTGGAGTGGCTGTCAGTCAATGAGTTCCTAGCCGTGACCTTTTTAAGGCCTTATGTTATTGTATGGTGTTAAATGCTGAATCATGGACCTCGTGTACAGAAGTATGCCCATAAGAACCCTAGCCTGCTGCCCATCTCACATCATAGGTTGTCTGTCCACATTGTGTCAGTGTCACAATGCAGAGCTCAAACGTGAGCAGCAGTTTCTTCCTCATAAGACTCACAGCAGATTGGAAGGAATTCCATTGTCTTGTCTGCTGGGGATTGTTTGCTGCTCATGCTTGAACTGCGTTGACGGGCCGTGAATCCTATTGGCACAGAGACACGGAAACAAACCTCTGGTGACAGGACAGGGCAGGGCAAGGCATGGCTGTCATTGCTTACTTTGATCACACAGACAGCAGTGAGAATGAATGAGGAACACACACACACACACACACACACACACACACACACACACACACACACACACACACACACACACACACACACACACACACAGAGTTACCAGAAGGACCTTCCTCTTGACAGTCCCATAGCTTTGTATTATGACACAGACACACACGCACACACAGATGACTGTGATTACTAAGCTTAATAAAGATTAAGGAAGTGAGATGGCTATAGATGTGAAGGCAAATTGGGTTGTTATTTCATTCACTCATTGAGTTGTTATTTTACTCGTTGCATACATGGCTAGGGTTCCTAATAGTCTTTGAGTCATATCACAGGTGTGAAGGCTAAATGTTTAGCAGTGCTAGAGCTGAGCTTTGATTACTTGTGTTTTGTGTGTCCAGTTTCACCAGCGGAGCGCATCCGCTTTATGCTGGGGGAGGAGGACAGTGGCCCCCCACCCCCACAACTCTTCACTGAGCTGGATGAGCTGCTCTCTGTGGACGGACAGGAGATGGAGTGGAAGGAGACAGCCAGGTGAGAAACAACAACAACATCAACAACAACAACAACAACAACATCAAACCCAACCTTAAAACTGACTTTGAACTGTGATTTTACTAGTAGTCTAGAAGTAGTTTCACAGGTAAGGTTGGTAGTCGTACTCTTTTCAGCAGGTACTGTGTGATAACAATCAGAATCCTAGTTCTTTTTCACGCTCACCTGACTTGACCCCAGAGAACCCCCCACACAGTGAAGTCCATAGCCCATGTGCACGACCCCAAGCAGGGCTCTCCAGACCTACAGTTTCATATAAACCCCCCCTGTGTCACTTCACAGGCTTTCGCTCTCAATGTAGTCTTTGTCGTCCTTGATAAGATGTCACCGTACACCACAGATCCCCCCCTCACAGTAGTAAAATGATCCCATCGCCTGCTTATTCCCGCCTTTTCAAAGAATGCCTTCACACAATCACACACAGAGATTTTCTCGTAAGATCTGTCCAGGATGTCACGCACCGGCAAACTGCCTAAGAAAAATACTGAAGTGGGTTTCTTCATTAGTGGTATGACTCGTATATTACCAGAAGGAAGTGGGCATGCCAATCTGTCTTGACTGTTAGCACTAAGAAGCTTGAACCTCTTCCAGTTAATCAGATATCAAGGGCAAAGGTATGTAATGCTGCAGGATTGGATAACTGTGAGAAAGGAAACTCATGTAAAACAATCATCAGATTCTGACAAGCTAAGCTTCTTATGCTGGCATATTAAGCCGTAAGCAATAAAACACACACACACGCGTGCACACACACACACACACACACACACACACACACACACACGCACACACATCCAAACACACTGAGATATGCTTCTTGTGCCAGGTGATGGAAAAGCAAGCTTGGCTAGTTAGGTGTCTATGGGCCCTGATGAATAGTATAGTGAAAAAGGGAAATGGCGTGTGGCCAGACAGACACTCAATCCACACGTGTCACCCAATCCTCTTGGGGCACCGAACACACCATTATTGCCCAACCCTGAGAGAGTACACTCTCTCACCATCAGGCACTCTCACTGGGTCTCTCTCTCTCTCTCTCTCTCTCTCTCACACACACACACACACACACTCACTCACGCACGCACGCACACACACACGCACACACACACTCACCTCACACACTCTCTCTCTCTCTCTCTCTCTCTCCCTTTCTCATTCCACTTCTTTCTCTGTTCTTTTATGTTATTGAATATTCATCACGTCTTTTTCAGTAAAGGAGTCTTTGTAGTCTTTCATTCTTTCTCCACCCCCAACCATTGCTCATGTGCACTCATCTAAAAACCTCAGCCCACATCTCCCTCTGTAGCTCACCCATATTTAGAAGAGGAGATTTACAAAAATGCCTTGTTTCTGTATTTATGTTTGGTACTTGACTAAATTTAACCTTTTAAGTGTTTATCAAACATTAGTGATGTCTACAAACACATGCACTCACCACAAATGCCCCTATAGGCAAACTTGTTGTATCCCTCCCTCCCTCACCTGGCTGTGTGTGTGTGTGTGTGTGTGTGTGTGTGTGTGTGTGTGTGTGTGTGTGTGTGTGTGACTCCTCCAGGTGGATCAAGTTTGAGGAGAAGGTTGAGAAAGGAGGCGAGCGCTGGAGCAAGCCTCATGTGGCCACCCTGTCGCTCCACAGTCTGTTTGAGCTCAAGACTTGCATACAGAAAGGCACCATCATGCTGGATCTGGAGGCTGGCTCACTGCAGCAGGTGGTTGGTAAGTTGGCAAGTCGGCCTTGACTACATTTCCCACGTACCAGTTGTGCGGGGGCAAATAAGGCAAAACACCACCCTATCACCACTATCATTATCAGCTATTTTGTTCTTTATTGAGAAATAATTCCATGCCACTCCTAACCCCTCCCCCTCTGCCCGCAGAGATGATAACGGACAGTCAGATAGAAGGCGGCCTCCTCAAAGCCGAGCTCAAGGAGAAGGTCATGTACACACTGCTACGAAAGCACCGGCACCAGACCAAGAAGTCCAACCTGCGGTCCCTGGCGGACATCGGCAAAACTGTGTCCAGTGCAAGTAGGCTGTTTTCCAACCAGGAGAACGGTAATGCAGATGCCAGTTTGGTGCAGTCTTCTTGCTCTACCCTAGTCTGCTCTTCTCCCATGGGTCTGTCCATGACTCTGGTCCCACGCTGTCCCTCTTCAGTTCCCCTCCGCTCCGCGCATTTCAGTCTGTCCCCGCTAAACTCTTCTGAAATAGACGCTCAGAGTGGAGATGCTGTGCTTTAAATGGCTGCAGTGTCCATACCACATTCAGCTCTACATGCTTGCTAGTACTCGGGTTCAAAAACTGACCCAGGATCAGTTTCCTGACCCCATTCCATCTCTCTCCAAGGCCAAACAATAGATTTACGGCGCTAAGAGTATTCTGGCTTCCTTTTTTTTCCTGACCATCCTGTTCCGCTCAAAAAATGATCCAAATTTGCAGTCCTCCTCTGTCTTCTGTGCAGCTGAGCTCCAAAGTCATTGCTTCTCTTTCCCAGAACAAAACATCCAGAGCTGTGAATTAGTTTAGATGTAGTTTAGATATAGTTTGTGAAACCTTTTGTAGAGAATGTGTAAAGTGCATGACTCATATGATTAACCACTCACTGAGTTGCATGTAATCGCAACTCAATCTCAATGTCTACTTGTGCGAAAGGCTATTTGGCAGTATCTGAACTTGCGCAAGCTAATCCTTTTAATAAGTTTTTAATAACTCACTTTATTAATTTCTCTCTGTGTTGTCACCAGTATGATCTTTTTCTTGTGTGTCCATACAAGTGTTTGAAAAAGGTTTAATCTCTCTTCACTTGTATGTAACCTTGGCAGCATGTTGCATTGACGCATGCCATGACTTGGATCGCGGGCTTTTGCGTAGAGCTCTGTTTGAAGAATCAGCATGATTCACTGATTGAGGATTATATGCTTGACTGTAACAATCAAAGCATTTTCTCTGCTGCAAAGCCTGACTGATTTGATCTGTCCATGAGGACACTTAATTCTTCCATGAGTTTCAGTCCAGTCTAGCATGCTCTGCAACACTGTCACAACCTGTTCTCTGTCTTCTCCCCTCCCTTCCTTTGATTCTCTCTCTCTTTCTCTTTCCCTTTCTTTCATTCTCTTCTCCTCTGGATGTCCTGCTCTGCAATCTGGACTGGCGGGTGCATGGGCTCTTTGTGTGTGTGTGTGTGTGTGTGTGTGTGTGTGTGTGTGTGTGTGTGTGTGTGTGTGTGTGTGTGTGTGTGTGCGTGCGTGTGTGCGTGCGTGTCGGTGCACTTCTCACCAAAAGCACGTAGTCCCAGTGAAAACCCTGTGCCTTTGATTACCACGTTCGAGCCAGAGGAGCAAATGCCGATGCAAAGAAGCAACAGTGTGGGGCTGCTCTGTAAGTTGAGCATTTGAGTTCTGTAGGCCTGTGACTCTGACCGCAGTCAAATAAGAAAGCTCGCCATGACTGCTACTTGTAATGCTTCAACACAAGTATTATGAGCGTGAAAATATTGTCTTGGACCCATGTATACACTGAACATAATATCACGCCTGTCCTGAACACTGATGATTGAATATTGTGGCTGCATCAAACTGTCATTAGATGTTGTGCCCCACATAGCCCAAGAAACAGACTGGAAGAGAAAAACATCCTGTGTAAAATCACTTTAGAATTTACTTTTTGTAATCAGTCCTTTCTCCATGTAACATTATTGGACTATAGGCATTCCTCCGAGATTAGAGCAGACAGTTATTCTCTTTAATGAGATGACCTTCAGATGCAAAACACAGCATTCCCGGGAAAATGACTTCTTTGTTAATCTTTTCCGTGCTGATTCTGCTTGATCATCTGCCTGGTCATCTGCTTCATCAGGTCATCTTAAAATTCCTTTAAATCAGTCACTTAATAACCTCTATCCTGTGTCATACTGTTCTTCAGAATCATACTTATCCCCTTTGGATAATTCCAAATTTATAATCCCATTTCTTTTCTTCTCTGTTTCTGACTGGATTCGGGGTTTTCCTATTTCCAAAATTTCAATCATTTCCGTTTCCTGGCCCAGAGCAGCTTTGACACCTGCTGTCTGTGTCGATTGACAGGTAGCCCAGCCACTGCCCACCGGAACCTTACCTCGAGCAGCCTAAACGACCTGTCAGACAAGCCCGAGAAAGACCAAGTAAGTCTGATATGGGGATGTGATGTTTGTAATGTAAAGCCTCTCAATGTGACCATGGCTTTGGCGCTGGCCCTGGGCTGCGTTCATGTCGAGCTCTTATCTTCATAAATCTGATTAACTTCTCTCAGGTAGCCGCCATGTGAATCTGCCATGTTGTAAACATGGAGAGGGGGAAGGGAGGGAGGTTATCTGTTGCCCAGTCGGCCAGAGCTGTGGTACCTGAGCGTGAGCGCTGTGTGTGGGTTTGGGGCGGGCTGGTGCTTTTGGGCCCTGAGGGGTGGCAGGCGGAGGCACAGAGCGAGCTGCCTGCTCCTGATGGACTGTAACTCTATCTGGGTTCAGGGGCAGGGCAGAGGCCTGGGAAAGGGGAATGTTAGTGATGTACTCTTGTCTAAGAACAACCAGTCACTTTTCAACTTCCACAGCACAGAGACAAATGCCCGGAAGAAAGTGAATGTCGTTGTGTTATTGCACTTTGATAGTGGTGCGTAGGGGGAAGTTTGAACATGCTAGCTGATATGCAAAAGTAAACATTTCAGTTGCCCCAAGGGGAGTTAGCATATTTATTATCAGATATGGATTTTTACAGAGAAGTTGGAATTGTGATTTAATTCCTTGGAACAGCTTGGTACAGTTTGTGAGCAGAGCTTGTGGACAGAAGACTAATGCTATTCTTATGCAGTTAGGTTTTAGCAGAGGAAGGAAGTCTGAGCTGATGATTGCCTGCTTGCTCCCTGAAGAAAGTGTCAGAAGATAAGAATCCAATGAAAGAGGTCTATAAAAGCACTGTAATAAAGGCTCCTGTGTGTGGAAGCCTGGTCTTAGTGTGTGTGTGTGTGTGTGTGTGTGTGTGTGTGTGTACTCTTCTCTGTTGTTGCCTCATCTCTCTGAATGTCAAGGTGCCCTTTGACACTTGAGGTATGTTGGCACTGTGAAGACAGCACAGAGGGCTCTTCAGATCTCTTAGTGTATGGAGAGTCCTTACACCAGTTTGTGTACAGTATAAATATGCATCCAAATGTGTGTGTGTGTGTGTGTGTGTGTGTGTGTGTGTGTGTGTGTGTGTGTGTGTGTGTGTGTGTGTGTGTGTGTGTTTATGGTGACATATTTCTGGACTAAATTGAGGTCATTAGCATTAGTCTAGTGTCATAAACCTATGTGCTATCTGGCCATAGTCACATCTTTATTGACTGTGATTAAAACACACTGAAGCTTCTAACACAGGCATCATTTTCCTTTTTCTCAGTGATCAGTGAATGCTAATACATATCTACTGTAGTAGAATGTTGAAAATGCTCTCTCTCTCTCTCTCTCTCTCTCTCTCTCTCTCTCTCTCTCTCTCTCTCTCTCTCTCTCTCTCTCTCTCTCTCTATCGCTTCTCTCTTCTTTTAATATCTGGCCTGCAGCTGCAGAATAAGTTTATGAAGAAGCTTCCCCGTGACTCAGAAGCATCTAATGTTCTGGTGGGAGAGGTGGACTTTTTGGATGCTCCATTTGTAGCGTTCGTACGTCTGCAGCAGGCAGTCATGCTGGGAGCGCTGACTGAAGTCCCTGTTCCTACTCGGTAGGTCTCTGTCGCTCTCTCTGTGCATCTGTCTGTCTGTCTCTCTGCTCTCTCTCTCTCTCTCTCTCTCTCTCTCTCTCTCTCTCTCACTCTCAGACACACACACACACACACACCACTCTCACTTTCACAGTCAGAACACCTGATCTGCTCAAACATTTAGTCTACATTGTCAGACACTTTATTAGTTGTTGCAGAACTAACAAAACAGTCTAAAGCCAAGACTAACACATCCATATTACCTCTAATAACATCTAGAATTCACAAATTCACATCGTTAGGGTTTTGGCAGATTTATACCAACATCCAAAATGGCTTCTTGTGAATTGACTTCTTTTTAAAGACTACAACATTGTTTGATTTTCCCATAGCTTCCTGTTTATTCTCCTTGGACCAAAGGGCAAAGCCAAATCCTACCATGAGATTGGGAGGGCTATTGCCACCCTTATGTCTGACGAGGTGTGTATATCTACACTGTATGCAAAGTATATATGAAAGTATGTTTCCTATATGGGGTTGCCACATACAGTACCCACTATGTGCGTTCATTGCACTGCGCACAGTCACATTCCCATGCACACGGATGCTAAAGTCAGGCCTATGTAGACTAAGGTAGACTACACAAGACTTGACGCAGCTGGCTTACGGAGCTTGAGAAGAGCACAGCGGGTGAGGGTAAATTCCAAGAAAGTGAGATGTTTTGATTGGTGGGGCATGGTGACCTGTGTGACTTGCGTGCCACCTCACCGGTGCTAACTTTAAGGGATTAACACTTACACTAACACTAACACTAAATGCCGTCTCCTGGCGCTTAAAGGGGACAACACTTAATACTGCTCTTGTGCAACAAAGATTAACATGGAGTCATTCACTTATGCTGTTGATGTGCTCATAGCCCATGGATTCATTTATGATGCTGGGGTATATTAGTTTAGTCAGTTGTATTGCTAAATGTTTGCTAAGCATGTAAGACTGTGTGGTCTGGTACTGTCTACACCTAATGACATCACTGTGCACATTTACTCACATCACTCACAAACATATACATGTGTACATACATACACAAACCCTCTTATGCACATACCGGTACATTGATTGTAATGTAATGTAGAGAAAAGCCAGTTGCATTGATCATATTCTCAGGTTTTGGGTCTGTTTAACTTTGCTTTAGCCACTAGCTTGCTGACAGACACACTGCATCACTGTCATTGCTCTCCTCACAGGTCTTCCATGATGTGGCCTACAAGGCCAAAGACAGGCAGGATCTGCTAGCAGGCATAGAGGAGTTCCTGGACGAGGTCATTGTCCTGCCACCTGGAGAGTGGGACCCTGATATCCGGATAGAGCCTCCCAAGTCCCTGCCCTCTTCCGACAAACGGTAGGGTCATGCCCACCTATAAATCGAGACCAGGGAGAGGCTTCTAGAAATGATTGTTTTCAACTTCCAATGTTATGCTAGTTCCGTTTCACGGTTTCACTCAGAGGCAGAACCCTCAAGGTTGTGGCCGATATTGGCAACACTGTTGTCCAGAAACTCATCTAGTGTATGTTGCATTGTGTGCTGATGTGCGGTCCTGTGGCTGTGCTCATGCAGGAAGAACATTCTGGCTGGAGGAGAGGGCCACCAGATGAACGGAGATACGCCTCATGAAGGAGGAGGTGGTGGAGGAGGACATCAGGTCGGAGATGAACTGGTCCGCACAGGAAGGTCAGACCCCTTAAGGCACACTTCAGGAGACTAGCCAAACACAATTCAGCCATTTGTTGTGTGAAATATAGCCTATGTAGTAAGGCTTAAACATAGCCTGACAAGCCAGACTATCACATAAAATGTATGGTCTGGCTATAGACCCTCGGGTAAGACGGCTACAAACAATCAGAGCAACTATCAAGCCGATTCAACAATGCTAAACCCGCCCCAGTGACTCCCTGTCCAGGTAGAACGTTGTGTTTGGCTGAACACCCCAATGTCTGAATACAACATAAAACGTTATGAGTGGATAGACAGCTCAGACACCACCGATGTCTGAGTACAACCTACAGTATGGCTGATCGCTAGATGTACATGTACTCACTGAGCACATTCAATTTGCTACCGCTAGAGTGCGTCTAGAGTTCTAGGCTAGCTTAAACATTCATCAATGCAGCTATTTTTAAGCTTAAGAGTCGTTGTTATGGTTCTGTAAGACTTTATGGGTGGATTGGTAACTCTGTCTCTGACTGTGGGTTTGGGCACAGATAGGGAACATGGTGAAAGAGCAGGAGGGAAAAAGCTATAACCTCAGTTGGGGCAGCAGCTCTGTAGAAAACAATGCGGAAGAAAAGCGCAGTTTAAAGCAAACGGCAGGCCTATTAACTTCATCTAAATGGTCGAGAATGTCATTTACACAATAATCTTGTTAGTAAAGCAAGCAATTTCTATGGGCTCGCCGCGCAGGTTTTCAAAATTGTTTTCTCCTAATTGCTTGAACCTCTGAAGCTGTGTTTCTAGTGGACTCCGTTATACAGGGGGTTAGAAAACTTTTTTCTAAAACCTGCTCACCATCCTCACAGTTTTCACTCTTCAAATGGTTCACGTGTATCTTCCCTGGCTGGCTTGGCCGCTTAGCCTAAATGGAATTATTTTATTAGCTTAGAAACCTACACTTAGGCTACTCTTCTTGTGATAGCAGAGCCCATTTATTAAAATTTATCTGGTGATAGTCTCTGGTATTATCTTAGACGGAGGAGGAGCTCAATATGGAAGCCCATTTCCGCCACATTAAAAAAGCAATCTGGGTCAAATAGGCTACTATGAGGCCTTTGTAGAAAATAATGCAAGCACAGACATAGGGCATAGCCTTTAAATCATTCTCTTTTCAAGCAAGGAGCAAAACACAACAATATGAATACTCATTACCTCCCATCCTTACAGACATTTACAAATGCTAGCAGTTATGCCTAAACAGCGAACTCATTGAACTGCAGAAGAAGAAAAGTGGCAAAAAGAGGGTAAACTTATGCCAAATATCTACTCTACTTTGGTTACGCTCTACAGATTTTGTGGCGGATTAATCTTGGATGTCAAGAGAAAATTGCCGTTTTTTGCAAGTGATTTCTACGATGCCCTCCACATCCAGGCGTTGTCTGCCATCTTGTTCATCTACCTTGGCACAGTGACCAATGCCATCACGTTTGGGGGACTGCTGGGAGATGCTACTGACAACATGCAGGTGAGTAGGCATCGTGACCTCTGACCTCAGCTACGCAGCATGTCCCAAAGGGCTCTGTGTTTGGAGGGCCCTGCACCAGAGTGCTGCTGTCCACTCCCTGCCCATCTGCTTACCACGCTCAGAGGGCCGCCATGCTTTGCAAGCATGCAAAATACTTGCCCCAAGCAATTCACCTGCAAGTGTCTCTCAATGCTACCTCTGTTTGTTGAAGTCTTGATATTGGTTGGATAGTTTAAACATACTAGTGGTGTAGCAGTGCAGTGTTACGTTGTAGTCAGATGCAGAAACATGGTATGTGGTAGGATGATACAAATACTTTAGAATTTCAGTCTTAATTAGTTTAGTTTGTTCATTACTACTTGTATGTGTATCAAACTATTAGTCCTGAATTGCACATTGAAGTGAATGGTTATTTGGGTGTATAATTGCACCAAACAGACTTATCTGCCTCTTAGATGGTTGCAAAGGAATTACAGGAAAGAGTAAATTTAGCCAGAAATGAGTTTGTTGATTATGGCAAATATCACCACAGTCATCTCTTTTCCTGGCAATTACTGTAAAACGGGAAGCGATGGTCAGTTGTCAGTCACGTCAGCCGTGCTGATTGAAGTCGATGTATGACAGGGCCATACTTAGAACATGTCACACTCAGTGTGTTAGAATCCCTGGGTCAGAACGTCGTTAAGGAGGCACGTGTGAGAATCCTGACGACTTGGTGAAGAGTGTGACCAGGGCAGGCCCTAGATCAGTCATGGATCACTCAGACCTCTCAGCACACCTGACATGATCACTCAACACTAGCACTGCTATGGCTCATAGTACTAGGGCTAGAAGGAATGTGCTGATCACAGTGATATGGAAATAACCAATTCCACACAGGTTAGTGAGGCACTAGTGCTTAGAGAGGCAGGCAGATGGCTGTCATATAATATAGAAAATTCTAAATGTACACTGACTATAGATTAATATTAATTTTGCTAAAGAGGAACAGCATTATTTGATAAAGGTGTTGGGAGAGGTTCCAACAAATGTAACTAAATGAATGACTGCTAGTATGCTGTACGTTTACGTATATGGGAAGTTTATTAATAGTAGAAATGCTAAGAATATCTGTATGTACATTGAGCAGGCCCGATGTAGGGGATGACTCACTGAAGCCTTTAAGTGTGTATGCATATACAGTAGGTAGGCCCACATGTATGTCTGTGTGTATATATAGCTGTGAGGACTGTGGTTGGTTCGAAGGAGGGGATTTGGCAGTGCCATAAATAGCCCAGGAGTCTCAGAGCCAGATTACCGATTAAAGGGGCGTTACTCAGCCAAACCGTCTTGTTCCTGTGGGCAGAGAGATAAATCCCTCTCAGGGAAACCCTCCACTGATCTCCAACCTTTCCTAGAATCCTCTGTTTAGATAATGAAGAAATATCCACGCTCCAAAATTAAACAAGACCCATATTATAACAGTTATCTTCCAGCTATTTCCTATCGGCAGGCCCAGTGTGTTTACAGAAGAATATCTACCTTATTCCTGAAAGTGCTTTCATACAATGTTGAGACACTGTTAGCGTCATGCATAGTGTCTCTCTCTCTGTGTCCATTGCTCTGCTCGTGGCCCATATAGTGAGGCTCTTCCTTATCTGTGAGATGAACTCAAGCAGTCCATGATGCAGGTGCTCATGGTTTTCGGGACGCCTTTATTGTGATGGCAACAGCAGGCTCGCTGACAGGGCAGATTCCTCCAGGGCGCTGGGAGAGAGGAGTTGGGGGGCAAGTGTGAGAAGGTGAAGAGGCACCCGCAGCCTCGGCCTCTGCCAGTGTGTACTGTAAGCAGACAGTAACATTCTAACCAGGTTGCTGTTGGGTCTGCCAGGCGGGCATGATGAATGGCGTCTGGAACCAGAACTGAAAACCTCAGGGACTCACAGCTAAGACACGAGAGCACTGAAGTTGGTAGAGTTCACGCAAATAGTGAATGTGGAAATGGCTTGCTTGAGGACATCCATTCCATTCATGTTAAAGCTTTCAGTATGATGTAGAGTGTGTGTGTGTGTGTGTGTGTGTGTGTGTGTGTGTGTGTGTGTGTGTGTGTGTGTGTGTGTGTGTGTGTGTGTGTGTGTGTCTAAAAGAGAGAGAGAGATCCAGTACTACATAGAGTTACTTCTTGCTTTTCTTCATGTGCATGTGCATGTGAGATTATATCAGCTGGTATTGAGGCAGTGCATAGAACCAGAGACTTTGGACTTTGATTAAATATTGAAGCTGTTGAGTATGAGCCAGTAGTGTTGTTGAGGAACAGCTGTCTGCCTCAGTAGCTCCTATCTGTGTTTGCGTGGCTTGGGAGGAGGGTTGCTATAGGCCCTGTTAGTATATCATTTCTCTTTTTATCCTCTGTGGTTTACACCCTCCTAGCTCTTCTAACAGGAAGCTGTGCTTGTTCTACAGGGTGTGTTGGAGAGTTTTGTGGGCACGGCGTTGTCGGGAGCCGTCTTCTGCCTGCTGGCCGGCCAGCCTCTCACCATCCTCAGCAGCACAGGGCCAGTGCTGGTGTTTGAGCGTCTGCTCTTCAACTTCAGCAAGTAGGTGCCAATGCACATCTGTACATCTGCACACCTGGACACATCTGGAACGCTCTCACATCCCCTCACTCCTAGTTTATTCCACGAGCTCATCAATAACACGTCATCCTATAGTGCATATTCACTCATAGCTCAGAGCCAGTGTGACTAACGGGGCCAAAGGAAGCAACACAAACTCACTGTCATTCAGAAACAACCCCACTTGAACCGACACCAGCTACGACCAAAACATTACAATTCACCCCAGCTCATCTATGTTGCATGAAGGGAAATTACCCTCTGCGACCTTTCCGAGGGCTTGAGTTTCACAAGAGGAAAACAAAGTCTCCCTCAGCATGGTCTTTATTAACACCACAGACTGCTCTTTGGGCTGCACATTTGAAAACCTACCAAAGAATTTTTTATTTGTGAGTCCGTTTTTAAAGCAACACAACATTAGTCCGAGCAGCCTTTTCCAGAATGTGATTGTATTTGCAGTCAGAGAATGTCCTCTAGCACAAGTTGTTCTGTGTAGGATTAGCTGAAGACACTGTGCCAGGACTGATTGTCTATTCATTTCCACTTGTTCCCATTGTGTGCTTCCTGCTCCGAGGTCGGCTTGTCTTTGGCTGCATTTCCTTATGCATTTCCATAGAGGTAGCTTTCCTGGCTCCGCCTGACCCCCAGCCCACTGATCCCAGCTCAGTTTCCCAGCTAACACACAAGACAGTCTATTCATTAATTATAACCAGTGATCACAACACAGGGTACATTATATCCTAATGCTGAAGATTCATGTCAGTTGAAGATTAATGTTAATTTATGACGTTGGCCCTACCTATTATGAAGTATATTATAAAGAGCTTTTGTTCCTTCTTTCGTATTTTTGTGACTTTCCACGCACCCCCTTTATCCCTCTCTCTGTCCCTCCAACTGTAGAGTCTCTCGCTCCCCCCTTTCTCTCTTTCCTTGAGTAAGGTCAACCTCTTCTAAAGTTACCGCATGTCTGTTATGTTCCATTATGAATAATTGAATCTGATTTCATTTCGATGTCTGGATGAGTCGGAGCCAGTGGCCCCCTACCTCTTTGGTTTCCACTCCGCTAGTGTCTGCACCTAATCTCAAAAGGCTTAGATCTATACATATCATTCACTCATGTTAAGCCTGAAATTCTCAGACAACTTTTGAAGTGCTTCATGTATTTTTTTTTATTATAAGACACGACCATGGTCCAAATGAAAGTGGGGTTTTTTTAATCACTTTTGGAGTGTCTAGTAATTTCTCTTTTTTAAAATTGAACATGGACAGGTTATGACAGGTATCAAATGAAGGTACAATGACAATAGTTTAGCAAAACGATAAAAAATGTAACGACAAGTCCAAGCCAACCCTCATAATCCCTCTTTTAATGTTTGAAGGCAGTCAGGTCCCAGACCCAGGACCCAAGTCATAAACGGCCTCCAGATTTTATGAAATTTTAAATAATTTTTACAAATTAAAGGCTTCAAGTGGCATTGGTAATTTCTCTTACTAAGGAATCTATGTCAATGCATCATTGCATGCCACTTAATACAACATGACACAAGAACCTTGATAGTGCATACCAAAGGAGCAAGGCCCAGTTGTTCAGCTGTCAATATGACTGCTCATATATGGTGGTTAATTATTTAGGACACTAGAGAAATGGTTTCTTTCTACTCTGTTCTTCAGAGACAACAAGTTTGACTACTTGGAATTCCGCCTGTGGATTGGCCTGTGGTCCGCCTTCCTGACCCTGGTCCTGGTGGCCACAGACGCCAGCTTCCTGGTCCAGTACTTCACCCGTTTCACGGAGGAGGGCTTCTCTGCGCTCATCAGCTTCATCTTCATCTACGATGCCTTCAAGAAGATGCTGAAGCTCGCCCACCATCACCCCATCGACTCCCACTATGACATGAACCAGGTCACCCAATACTACTGCCACTGTGTCCCACCTGATGGTAAGGAGGCCTCATGAAAACACATGTCTATTGGGCATAATGTGCTTTAATGTCACTTATCCAGTCCTGCAGGGTGCTACACACACACACACACACACACACACACACACACACACACACACACACACGCATGGCTGCATGACTGCATGACTGCAAAACTAATGTTAAGGGCTCAATCTGGCACTGAAGTAGATACAGGTCCTTGCTAATCAGTGTTTCCATGTGAACAATCCAATATTCCAATCCGTGTGAGAATGAGTAATCAATCCGGCAGTGCTTCTGTGGTCAGTCCTTCCCACAAGAAGAGTGTGGAATGTGCAGGTCCAGTCAGTTCTTCTATTCCACCTGTACTCATGCGCACATATGTGTGTACTCCCTGATAGCCATGTTGACACTCTACTGTAGCCTATGTGATGGGAACTGTCTAGTGTGATGCATGGCACACCCATAGCAACAGATAAGCCATCAGATGACCCAGCACTTTTGGTTGCCTTCTGCAGGCACAGATAGTGATAGTGATAGTGACAGATTACCAGACGATGGCTGATGATGGCCTAGTGCCGAAACGCGTACTTGCGGACATGTTCCAATAATAAATATGCAAAAAGATATACTGAGAGTGCGGTTTTTACGTCTTAATACCAGACCAACTTGACCATTTGCATGTATTCTCTCACATTTTTGTATATTTGATTCCCTTTATCCTCTGTGTCTCTATATACCAGTCAGTTACTTACTGTATGTGGTGTATTTTTTTACAGGGAACACTACAGGATTACAGCATGAAGTCCTGGATCCATGGGCAGTGAACAGCACTGATCAGGTGTGTGTGTGTGTGTGTGTGTGTGTGTGTGTGTGTGTGCGTGCGCGTGCGTGCGTGCGTGCGTGCGTGCGTGTGTCTTGATGTGCTATCACCCATTCTCTGATGCACTAATTATTGATGGGTGTGTTGTTTGTGAGTGTGTATTTTATTTAAAGGGAGGGGGGTAATGTTCTCTGTACTCAGAACAGTGCTAGTGGTGTTCTGTCTGTGTGGCTGACTTTGGCCTCCTGGGGAGAAGGGCGCTACACAATGCTCTCATTCATAGCCCACCCGCCAATGGGAGGCAACCAATCGCAGAGGCCACTGAAATATGATGCCTCCAATGAAGGGGATGACACTGCATCTGTGTGTGTGTGTATGTGTGTGTGTGTGTGTGTGTGGGGGGGGGGGGGTCATGCTTTCTCTGCTCGCTTTGCAGTGAGCTTTGGACTCCAAAAGAGCCCTGCTCCCAAAAAGAAACTTCTCTCTACTCTAGCATATTAATCAGTTATTAATCTGTTCCCTATCAGTCATTAGTTAGTAAATCCTTTAATAACTAGGATTGAAAAATTCACACCTGCCTCCTTACAAGCTTTTCACTGTAATCACCATCTGTTTACAGGGAGACACATAGGCTATCATGTGTCTCTTATAATGGATCTAATTTGAGCAGATCTGTGTTTAGTGCATGAAACTTAATATATAGCAACAGAATATATACTAATGTGGTCCTGTGTATGTGTGTGTGTGTGTGTGTGTGTGTGTGTGTGTGTGTGTGTGCAGCGGCATCTGAATGCCACGTGGGCATCCCTGACCAAGCCGGAGTGTGTGCGCTACGGGGGGCAGCTGGTGGGGCCAGCCTGTCGGTATGTCCCTGACATCACCCTCATGTCCTTCATCCTGTTCCTGGGCACCTACGCCTGCTCCATGGGCCTCAAGAAGTTCAAGACCAGCAGGTTCTTCCCCACTATGGTGAGAGACTGTTTCTCCCTCCCTCTCTCTCTCTCTCTCTCTCTCTCTCTCTCTCTCTCTCTCTCTCTCCCTCTCTCGCCCTCTCATTCTCATTTCTAACTGGGCATATGCCTGGACACACGCACACTCACATACACACATGCAATAGAACACTCTAGAAATGTCAGAGTTCTCTCCAGGGAGCAGCTCACTTTACTTCTCAGCATCGGTTGCCAACAGTATGCATCTCGCATAAACTACAACTCCACACACACACACACACACACACACACACACACACACACACACACACACACACACACACACGCACACACACAGGGCTCAGTTTCACTCATTCACTGATTCATGGCTGGCCTAACCTGTTGCGCTTCTCCTGAACTCATTGCAAGTCATGCTACATGTGCAGCCCTTGTGTGTGTGTGTGTGTGTGTGTGTGTGTGTGTGTGTTACTGTGTGTGTGTGTGTGTGTGTGTGTGTGTGTGTTGTGCAGGCTAAGGCTTGTGTAGAGAGAGGCTCACACATCCATACTGTGAGGGGGAGGGTGTAGTAGGGACACGTGCCCTTGTTCTACCACGAGCATTTGACCAACCTAGTGAAATAAACAGTGCTGGTTATGTCAATACTACACGTTTGTATTACTGTTCAAATGTGTGTGCTGCCTTTGTTTGGCAGGTGCGTAAGCTGATCAGTGATTTCGCCATCATTCTGGCCATTCTCATCTTCTGCGGAGTCGATGCCCTGGTCGGAGTGGACACACCCAAACTCCTTGTGCCAAGTGAATTTAAGGTGAGGGCTTGTGCTTGAGGCTGCTTTATAATCTGTGAATGCTGTTTTAGTTTCATGATTATTCTCTAATAAACATCATCAGACATTTGAAGATCAGTCAGGATGCTTTAAAGAAAGGTGTCTGTTTTTCTCATTGGGCTTTCCCACTAACCAAGGCTGGTATACAAATTAAGCCCTGCTATTTGAGTAGAGCATCACACCACAGCTGAAACCAGAACACTACACCGGCTCATCCTGTACTCAGTATCTCTCTCCCACTGTCAGTCACTCAGCGCTTCATACAAGCTGTCATGCCAAGTAGCAATACAAGGAGCTTACCTTAACACACAAGTACAAAAACACAACTGCTACAGTAGCATGTAAAAGACAGATAGATCCGTGTAAAACTAGGCCATGACCTTATGACCATCACTATGGCTGGTAGAGGCTTAGAGAAGAATGTTACACTTTCTACACGGAGATCCTCACAGAGGTATTTTGTTTTGCACTTGTAGCCGACAAGCCCTGCTCGCGGCTGGTTTGTGCCCCCCTTCGGAGGGAACCCCTGGTGGGTGTACCTGGCCTCAAGTCTCCCTGCTCTGCTGGTCACTATTCTGGTGTTCATGGACCAGCAGATCACAGCCGTCATCGTCAACAGGAAGGAGCACAAGCTCAAGGTCAGAATATAAGTCTTCTTTGGTATGCCACCAGCTTACGACTGTTTGGTTGATAATGACAAGGCCAAGAATAGCATTTACCAGTGAATGACAGCTCAATTTTTGTCATGGCTTGTGTGTGTGTGTGTGTGTGTGTGGGGGGGCGGGTGTGTGTGTGTGTGTGTGTGTGTGTGGTGTGTGTGGGTGTGTGTGTGGGTTTATTCACTCATCCTTATATTATTCCTACAGAAAGGTGCAGGGTATCACCTTGACCTATTCTGGGTGGCTATTCTCATGATTCTGTGCTCCTTCATGGGGTTGCCATGGTACGTGGCAGCAACGGTCATCTCCATCGCCCATATCGACTCGCTGAAGATGGAGACGGAGACCTCTGCCCCTGGAGAGGCACCCAAATTCCTGGGTGTCAGGTTAGTAGGAGTTGGCAGGTTCAAGCAGCCTGAGCCTGTGGCAGTTTACTAGAAAGATGAGAGCACTTTGTTGTATACCTAAGTTTCACTATGGATTGTTATGGTGGTGAATATGGATGTGAAGTATTGTTGTGCTGATAGGCTGTGTTTGTGTGTCTTTCTACAGAGAACAGAGAGTGACTGGCATCGCTGTCTTCATTCTGACTGGTCTCTCGGTGTTCATGGCCCCAGTCTTAAAGGTACTTCCTCAGGCACTAGTCCCCAAGGAAAAATCTAGAAAAGTAGTTCCACGAAAGACATCTAGGCACTTTACAAAGCCATGGAAACTGATTGCTTGTATGTAAATCTGTGCTCTTCTGGTGAGGTTCCCCAAATGTATTTATGTTACAAAGCTTCAAATAAAATACATGGGGTAATTGGATTCTATTTTATGTACTGAAGATAGGTTTAATGTGTTTGAGTGTGGAGTGGTTTGTATTTTTTTTCTGGAGTCTGTTTTTGTGGAAAGATGTTTTTGTGTGCATGCGCAAATACATGTCTTGATGACAGTGAACCTTGACCTACTCAAACAGATTCTTGGCAGGTTGGCCCCACACATTCTAACAGATTCTAGAGAAATTCAATGCAGTGCTGTCATTTAATTATGTGTCCAATTGACCCTTATTTATGCTCTATACTATACATACCAATTCCCATTTCTGACATACTGTAATGTTGGAGAGATCATCAACTGCTGTTGTGTTGCAAATATTCATATCACACTCAAGTATTCAACATGGTATTAGTAATGGATGTCCTACCTTTTGGTTCACTTCATCTGATTTAACTTTCATCTGTCCTGATCAGTTTATCCCAATGCCTGTGCTCTATGGAGTGTTTCTCTACATGGGAGTCGCATCTCTTAATGGTGTTCAGGTAAGCACATACTGTACACACACACACACACACACACACACACACACACACACACACACACACACACACACACACACAGACCTGCAGTCTTAGCTTTATGTCCTGTCTGATTACCTCTAGTTCATGGACCGTCTGCAGTTGCTTCTGATGCCGGCAAAGCACCAGCCAGACCTGATCTACCTGCGCCACGTCCCCCTGAGACGCGTCCACCTCTTCACCTTCATCCAAGTGCTCTGCCTGGCTCTGCTGTGGGTGCTGAAGTCCACCGTGGCGGCCATCATATTCCCCGTCATGGTAAGGATGGGGGCAGACAGGTCAGATGGGGCAGAATTCTCCCAGTTGGATGCAGTCAGCTCTGGCAGTCTCCTCATTCTCTATCATTCTCCCCACCTGTAGATTCTGGCTCTGGTGGCAGTGAGGAAGGCCATGGACTATCTCTTTTCCCAGCATGACCTCAGCTATCTAGATGATGTGATGCCTGAAAAAGACAAGAAGAAGAAGGAGGACGAGAAGAAAAAGAAGAAAAAGAAGGGAAGCATCGACAGCCAGATGAACGATGTGAGTTTCAGTTTTGCTGTTTAAATGACTTTAAGATCATTTTAATGCAGTGGTCAGTGTGCATTGTTTTTTTTACATTCAAGTTGTAACTGTAAAGCAAACAAGAAGAGAATTGTTGATTTAAAGCGAAGGTTTGGTGTAATTCAAGCATAGCCCTGTTGTAAGAGTCTGCTGACTGCACTTGATAGCGAGTGGCCTGAAAGAATTTGGAACAACATAGGCCGAATGTGGACACAAATACAAACGAGCACTGTACATTGAGTCAATGGATCATACAACTTTCAAAACCGAATGCAAGATGTGAGGTGCCATTGCCTCTATAAACTACTTGTTCGCTTTTGCATTCATGTTCGGTCTATGTTGTTCCAAATTCATTCGTTCCACACGCTATCTTGTGCAGTCTGCAGGCGCGTGCAACAGGGCTATGCTTGAATTAGACCGAAACCTACACTTTACGGTATAGTTTGAGAGACGTCAAAGGTCAGGAGCATAGAGCAGGTGGTCACACAGAACATTTCCTACATCCACAGTCTGACTGCCATCCCCATGACAACATACCAAGTATTAAAATCTCCATGGAGATGATGGAACAGGAGGCCATGTTGGGCGCTGAGGCCTCAGACAGTGAGTAACGGCTCTCTGGGTCACCGTTCCCACTGACCCACCTCTCCGAAGCCAAGCTGCTCGTCTGTGAGCAGACTGCTTAACATCACTTCCATCTTTCATACTTACTTGACAAACCATCTCTGGTTTCTGGTCTTCTGCACTTTTTCCCTGCTGCTGACCCTCGCCTGCTGTCTGTCTTTCTTGCCGTCTCTGGCACTAACACCTGCTCAGACTTGTACTCTCCGACATGCACTGCCCTCTCTCTGCCCCCCATGCCCAGCCTCACTAACACCAACACACTAACCTTCTTCTGATTCATCCGCCAGGCCCTCTCTTCTGTGAAGCATGGTCTTTTGACCACCTCTTTGTTCACCTCTATCACCTTTCTTCACCTCCATTCAATCATGTCCCTGTCAGCTGACATTGTTGTCTTGTGTGTTCCGCAGGAACTAAATCTGCCCCTTTCCTCTCTCCCTATTGATGGGATGCACTTTTTCCAGCCCAAGCCCAAGTTCAGGTAAGGATCCGTCAGGAAACGATGAAGGATGAGTGAGTCAAAGGTGTGCATGAGCTCAGGATGTTGTTGATGCAGAAATCGAAAGTCACTGTTCCCCTGCTGTGTATTGATCAGATAATGAAGATGTGTGACTGCAGTTGCGTGGTTGCCAGGCCTGCTGCGTATGCGCGAGACCGGGTGGGAGAGAGAGAGCGAGAGAGAGAGAGAGAGACTGAGGGAGAGAGTGAGTAGACCTGCTATGCTAGCAGGGTTGTGATGTGACATGTGTTGTCTGTCTGCTTCAGTCAGCTTGGAAACCCCTTCAAGAAATCTGTGCCTCAGATTAGGATAGACCTGGAGCCAGAAGAGGAGCGCTATTTCTGGAAAGCTCCATCCTCGGAAACGTCTCTCTGAAGCCACACAGGCTGTCCTGCCAGACTTATCTCAACACAACCCTACTGAAGCACTCTTCCAAAGCAACGCTCTTTGCTAGTCACTGTTAGTACTGACTGGGTTAGCGGAATACGCTACTGGCAATGGGAAGGGAAGGGAGGGAAGGAAGGTGTAATCATTTGAAGCTTTAATTTCTCAAAGCAGTACCTCACCTCCCAGTCACTATGCAGAACAAAATGGGAAGGTAGAAATATGTGTAGCTCTTGACAAATCACTGTAGCCAAGTGTTTGTGATGTTGCAAATGCTGATGTGCACATAGTACTGTACGACTTCTATTTTACTGATAATAATCTTTTAAATTACTTGATTGACCAAATCAACTAATCACATTTAAAGAGAAGGAGTTCAGTTTTGTGCTGAGGTCAGTATTGGTCACAAAGAACACCATAATGTGTATGTAAGGGTAATTCAAATGATTGTAAGATGTATTCATATTTTTTCCTTTCTCATATTTATTTCAGTCTTTACTATGCAAACTATTCCTTTTGTGGAGCCAAAATTTGTTTGTGAGAAACAGATCTGTTTGTATAAATTTATTTGGAAACTTTTCTTGTGTTTGAAGACACAGCGGTGGTGTTTCCTGTAGTGGGGAAGTGTATGGTACACATTTGTTTTGTAGCTCTACCTCTTGTATTCTTGACCTTTAGGTGCCAGCCATTCAAAGACTCAAGACAAACATTTATTTATGCAACTGTGTATGCATCTTAAATTCATATGATCTGGGGTTTTCTTAATTTTTTAAAAATGGGCTCAGTACTGGATATTTACCTTTTTTTAAGATTCTCTCTAAAACTTCAAGCATGCAATAAAATATGAGATTATTTGTATAGAAGAAAAACTCTATGGCCCTGACATATCATATGTTGTCGAGATATGAAGACCTGTTTTTTTTTGTTGTTTGTTTGTTTTTGGTCAACTTTGGAGTTGTTAATGAATATTATTTTATTATTGTCTGTGGAGGAATATTTTTGATGTATTATTTTTTAAGAAGTGATTTAGATACAGTATTGTCTTTTTTACTTGCATAATTCATTGTCTATTTACTGCAAGGTTGTGAAGCACAGAGGAGGTTGTTGATATTCTTTGCTGCAAGTACAGTATGAATGTGGTGTACGTAAGAGAATGCAAAGCTAGCTTTCATTCACCAATTGGCATACTTAAACTTCCATGGAGCTTTTCATTCAACCTCATTCAGTCAGATTGGGCATATTTATGAAATGGGCATACTGTATGTCTTGCAATTCATATACAATATTATGTCAACCACATACTATGAAATAGGCTTTCTGTGCTTTGTGAGGCCCTGCCAGTCCTCAGTCCACTAAAACATGTCAGGCAAATGTGAATAGATCTCTCTGAGATCTTGTCAACAATATTCACAAGATTAGTATTGATCTGAAGGTTGTGTTCCAGAGCTTTGTTCAACATTATTCCACAACATTAATCAATGTGATCTGCCCTTGCATAGGTAATCTGTCAGCAGCTTTGTTCATGTGTATTTACTTGGACTGCCTACTGTATTTTTACAATGTCACCACTTAATGACGGGTGTAATACATTCTTAAAAACATCCATTGCTGGTTTAAAGAATCAAGTGCAGTAATTCACGACAGCATAGTGCACAGAACGTAATCAAACCAGATGAACACAATAATCAAGATGTGATATCTCAATCAGTTCTGTAGGTTCTGAAGGATTATAATCCTGATCAAAAGGGTTTTATTTGACATCCATGTATTAACTTGAGATGTGTGTCAGAAATAAAATGAATGATGAATAGATGGTGTTCATGTCTTTGTGTGAAGCCCTAAACCACCAGCATAAATACAACAGCAATTTTTGTTTGCATGTTTGGCTCCAGTGAAATTAGTACACAAATCACATGTGTACACACCCCTGTTGACACACAATTTCACAAACATTAAAATTTGGAGCATGTACTAATGTCTTCTGAGGATAAGTGAAATATGTTTTTTTTCGTGGGCTAGTACAGTTTAATTTAGTATCCATGGTCCATAAAAAGTTTGAAAAGTGATTTTTGAAGAAAAGTTTGCTAGCATTAAATTTCATCTGAGTGGATTGTAAGAAAGATATAAATGTCTGACATGTCCCTTAAATTTTGTTACTTAGCACTTAAACTGGCATCAGTGTAACTACATGGGCAAGAGTGACATCTGTGGGTGACATTTATTTCACTGGAAGAATTAGGTGGCCCTCCACTGGTCAGAATGAAGAATAGGCTACTTGAAACACAATTAGGCATCAGTTCATAGAAACTACATATTTCTGGACATTAGTCATTAGTGTACTCTATCCCTACAACCTTGTTTAATAATCTAATGGTTGTAGGGATGAAAGATCCAGAATACCTTTTTGTTTTTGTCCTGACAGAATAATAGCGCCTCCCAGAAGGCATTAATGAAAATTCACCACCTAAAACATGATCAGGCTGACTGATGATACTTTTAGCCTTTTGGGCTGCCTGTTTGTTAAACAGAGCACTCAGACTATTTAGCTGTGTTCAAATAATCTTTGATGAAGTGTTAACAATGCTGCAGAGACTGTTCTTGTCTTTGACTGATAAGCTATTGAACCAACATAAAAAAAGAGAAAGTTAAAAGACTCTCAATAAAAGACTGATAAAAGTTACGTAGAATGGTTTTAGAGACACTGAAGGAGTTAAGCTTCCTCAGCAGATGAATTCTCTGTTGTCCCTTTTTGACAATTGTCTCAGTGACAGACAGAAAGAATAAACAGTAAACACTAAACAGAAGAATAAACACTAAACACTTGACTAATCAACATCAAATGCCCAGGTTTTTTAAACGCATGCAAACTTTTTAATTGACTATTTTCTCCTTTCCAATCTGCTAGAAATGTGTCATTTAACGCCCTTGACTGTTGTCGGAACGGTGATCCAAGAGGAAAAAAAGAAAATACCTGATTAGAAAAGAAGTTATAGACCTAATAGGGACTGTATTATTGCACAGGCCCATCAGGCTGAAACCCTCGATGCTAAAATGGCCTTGTCTTGCCAGCTTCTATTTGTATATAAAAATATGCAGATACTCAGATGTATCAAACCAAAAAGGGCAATAATGTACAATAATTTCATAATTCCTAAGACCTCATAACTAACAGACTCCTTGACCTCCGTGCATCCATCTTTTTCTACGCCACATTGTCTTTGCTCTTAAAGGGATAAGCTCTCTAATGACCAGGTACTGTATGTCCAAAATTCTCTGGAAGATAACAGATGATGGTAGTCTCATTTTTCACTGCTGAGCTAAACGGATCATATCACGCGATGGGCCTTTTTGCTCATTAATGACCACTAGACAAAGTGGTTGATGCCAGGTTGACAACATTAATTGTTCAGTCGCTGCTTTGATCTGTAAGATTTTCTGTCTGTTTTCCCATGACCTCTCATTAAAATAGGTGAGCATGGGTGTCTACTTATGTGAAATCAGATTAATCTGTCGGACAATGAGAGAACCAATAGCATGCTACGGCAAGGCCAAATGAGAGAAGAGATTCAAGGTGAACTGAAAATCAGTGTCCACAGTGGATCAGTTTGCTCATAGAGTAAAGGCAAAGGATCCTAGGATTTCTTGAAGGGTAGATCCTGTCAAACTGACTTTTTTTTAAATTTAGTCCACTTTTTGTGGACTAAATTATGTGAATTTAGTCCACATCAATTTTCTTCCTCTGCTGTAACAGTTACAGTCATTGTCTGACTGACAAATAGGCCTTTGTGGTTAATTAGCAGACCTCCTTTTTTCATGCCCCAGTTGCTCTTGAGTGCTCCTTGTTGGTGGACAAAGTGTCTGATTTATTTAATGTTAATAATCAGTAGGGACTGTAAGAGATACCTATAATTTAAAATATCCAATTAACCAGTGATATATTCCTACATTAGCTTTTAGTAGATAACAAGGGTCATAACAAATAACAAACTACCAGTGATGAACTGCCATCATATAAAAAATACATTTTCTAACTCTAGGTTGGTGCAACATTTAAAAAAATGCTACAGGCCTTACAACCCTCTGGTCATTACTGGTTACCCTCCCACAGGCTCAAGGACTGTGATGTTATATTGGCATAGAAATAAACTTAAACCATACAAACATGGTTCAATCCTGCCCCCTACTGGCCAAATACAGTTTCAAAACTGTACGGCGTCTGTATGGTGTCTTGTTGTGAACTTATCATGGAAGCTATATTCTGTCAAATGGCAGGAAAATATGCCCTCAAGGCCTGCCCTGGTTCCACTTGAAAGGAGGAAATGTATGTATGAATGTTTGAATGTTTGCCTCTTATTTGTATTTGACAAATATGTCATCTTTCATGCTAATCTTTTTAATTAAAATATGCTCCGATCTGCCTCATGTTTAATTAACCCCATGGCAGGTGTCAAGCCTCCTCTTTGTGCAATGACATTTTAAATATCTCCTTTCAAAGTGAGCCTTTGCTAAAAACACAAACATGATGACTGATGTCAGCTCACCTCAGTGATGGCCTGCAAACAAAACCAGAGTCGTAACATTTATTAAACCAACACACTGACAAAAGAAACCCCAGAACCCTCATTATAAGAATTAATCTTAGTTTGAGCAGCAGAAAACTGTGAGGGCGATATAGCCAATTCATATAGGTTTGTATTCTCCCAAGTACTTTAATAAATCCTAAAAAGTGCTTGGCTCCATGCATTTCAGCCTGCACTTTTTAGGATTTAAAGTGCATATGGCAGGTTAACATTTACTTTTGATATGCTGTAAAGAGATTCACAATGACCTGAATTTCATTAAAATTAAAAATTTAAATAACATAAACAGCCATTTTTTAACTGACTTAATGAACATTCCAAAATAGAACCATAGGTCACGCAGGGGAGACGGTGAAAATTTCTGGTAGAGAGTAATTGATTATAATAGTATCTTTGAGACATGGTTTGGGCAAAAAACATAGCCTAAACTCATATGCATTCCTATGAATTGTAATTATGAACTTTTCTGGCATCTAACCGAGAAGGATTTGGATAAATAACTCCATCAGCAAATAATTCATTTATTGTTCAAGCAGTGAAGTGGACAGTGTACAATCTTGGTGAGTAGGCTTGCTGAGCTAACATAATCTATAGGTTAATTATTAGGCTATTAGTTTGCCATCACATCAGAATATACATTGAAGTTTTTAACAGAATCAAGTCTGTGTTACGACCGACGTAGAGGACGTAATCTTCCCAAATCTACCACAGTCAAGTTAGTCTGTCTACCGCTCCATCGGCCTATTAGCCTACAGCTGAGCTCTAACTGGCTATGAATCACTCAAGCACCGTGTCCACATGACGGGACCAGATAGTCGCTTTGCTGACTATCAGCATGTATAGATTTGTCATAACGCTTTAATTGTTATTTCGTCCCCGTTCGCATTTTGCTGTCTTATCGTCATATCTCGAACTTCTTGCAATAAAGTTCAGGCTGGTTATGCAGCTGGCGCGATGAAATTGGAAGTTGGCTTTGATATTCGCTGGCTAGCGCAATGAAATTGAAGTTGGCTTTGGTATTAGCTGGCTAGTTTGATGGGCATGGATGGACATACAAGCATGGTGTATTTTCTGCCGATTAATTTATGAGTTAGTTGACGTGCTTTTCCTAACCTGTAGCCTGTCGTGCAAAACATTATGATTTCTATAGTCTAGTCCATGATTTTTACCTGAGATCATTGTCAGACTAATACAAACAGTCGAGGCTATCGCATCTAGGCAGTGATCTTTGAAAAGACTTGTCAGCAAGTGCGTAAATTTTCCATATTGCTTTCAGCTGTTTTCATGTTCTTACACATTAGATTAGCAGTCTCATGCATGCATCGAACTTCCAGGCTATTGCAGATGTTACAAGCTACTATGTTTGTCTATGAAGTAGCCCATGTTTGATAAATAGCCTATTGCATACAGACACGGTGAATTTTCTGTTGATTCATTTATGACTTTAGCCTGGCGAATGCCAAACTCAAATCACAAGTGATATTTAGTCTGGGGACCTACCTATTGCATTTCTCGTAGCGGAAGCATCGTTTACAATTGTCCATAGCCGTTTATTGGGCGCTACGAATGTCTATCATAGCGTCTGTACATACCTCGGAGCCAATACCAGAGCCACCACGTGACGTAAAATGCAATCGAGGGCCGTACAAATCCCTTTTGTTCTGCGATTGGATACCGAAAGTAAGCGAGAAAAACGGCCATAGTCACCATGCTCCTCTACAGAGTGAAATGAAATAAGCGAGCAAAGGAGCATGGGAATTCCCAGGCTATTATGACTTGCCGTGTAGTACTTTTCTGAGCCAGTAACCCGGCGGATACTTGTGCAAAACAGATACTCGTCTCGTCATGGGAACCGATTTGACCCGAGTCTGTCTGTAATCATGTTATAGCAATCTGGCCTATTATTAAGTTGCAAAAACAATGCAGACATATTTTGGTAATGTTTTGTACATTTACAAATTACTGTAATGTAACTGTAGGTGAAATAGTTATGCCTCATACACCATGCAAAAGTAAGGCCCAATCCCATTTCTACCCCTTACCCCTCCGCTTAGCCCTTCCCCTTGGTTTTTGCGCGTTCCCGCGAGGTGAAGGGGTGTCCCAATTCTCCTTAGGCACAAGGGGTAGGGCTAAGGGCGAGGGCTACCTAGCCCTTCAAACGAAGCCGCTCCAGGACCCCCCTCAAAACGAAGGGGTATGACACACGTAGTTTTCAGCAGTGGAAGATGAGCACAACTGGCAAAGGATACCAATGAATTCGGTATTTATAATAAAGTTTAGAAACCTGAAAGTTGTTTTATGTGTTATATTCAGTATTGCAACAACGAAATATACGTTATCCTGTCAGGTTTTAGGTCATAACATATTTTGTGTGAACGGAGGTTAGCAATGCTAACGTAATTAACGTTTAACGTTAACGTCGGTTATCTAGAAAGTTTCCAACACGTCTCTTGTTTAAGATGTTAGCACATGTTTTCATATTTTATTCGTTAGTCCGCGAAATTACCGTTTTGTATCATATAGTAAAAGTTGGACTTGAACACAAGTCCGTGGGCACGTTATTTTCTAATGGTAGTGAATTGAGGTATCGTCTCATTTCCTATGTTTACATCCCTTTCACTTGTCACTCGGTTTCAAGGGATAAGGGATAGGCGAAGGGGGAGGGCAAAGGGGAAGGGGAAGGGGGAAGATTAGAAATGGGATTGGGCCTAAGTAGAGGCAGCCACGACTCCCCTACGTGACGTAGCACCACCTTTAGAATGTTCATGAATACTGCATAAAAATGGCTATTAAAACCGTTTTTTTCCCCATTCGCGTCCATAAAAAAAATACAAAATGATACAAAATTGTTTTTACGTACGTTAATGAACAATATAATGTCTAAATTCACTGGAAATTTAACCTGCCACACACACTTTAAGCGCTTGGGAGAATACTGCCCATAGTCATATTGACCAGGCATCTGAATCTTTCAAACTGTCTGAGGGCTAACAACCCAAAGAACGTAAGTGCCATTTTGGTCACAAGTAGCCTAGCCTAAGATCAAACTGTATTTTTGTTTTTGTTGTTATTGAAGTTAATGAAATGTCACTTCCATTCTTTACGTTCCCATCCCTCAAGTCAATCTTTCCTTTATCTTAACAACTGACAGAAGTAAAACAACATTTTTAGGCTTGTGGAACATTTTTGGGACTTGGTACAGTCCTGTTTGATGTTATTTGCATGGTAACAAGCCCTAGTGTTTGGCTGGTCACACAAGATTATTGATGACTGCATGTAAATTAACATTTAAAATTCTTTTTGCTCCAATTACTGTGCAATGTGATTATTGACTGAGATGGATTCAGTGTCTATAACCACACTGTCATAGTCTACACAGACATAGTTCTCAAAATTAATTTCACCAAGGAGGTTATGTTTTAGCTGGTGTTTGCTTGTTACGTCCGCAAAGGAGTTAAGTTTTGCTGACCTTGGTTTGTTTTTTGTTTTCTCTCTGTGCAAAATAACTCAAAGAGTTAGACAAGATGGGTATTAGGACAACTAATAATAATGATTCCATTTTGGTGGTGATCAGGAACCCCACTGGAATTCATAGTGGGTCAGTAACCCTATTCTCTTGCCAGAGGTGCCCAGTGCTTTGCAGGTTTAGAAATGCAACGAACCTAAATGAGCAATAACATACTTTACTAATGTTCTCTTTATTACAATTTCATGAATTTACCAGAACATAGAAATGCTGTGCTATTTTTATGAATCTTTTGAATATAAGGCTACTCCTGGGATGCTTTTAATATAAGAAGATCCAACCACCAAAACCATATATGGATGTACTGTAGCAGCTACAACAATCAGTAGGCCTATACCAACCATGTCCTTTATAGTATCTTTTGTGTATTTATTATAATTCAGATTAGCTAAGGTCCTTCACTGCCTGTGAGATCATCTGTGAGATCACTCTCTATGGATATCTGCTTATTTCTAACAACGGCATAATTATGGTGGCATTATAGTGCTAATTAAACTCTTATTTCATTATATCTGACACAAAGCATGGCCACATTGGAAATATAAACATCTCAGTAAAGGAAACTTGGGAAGTGCAGCTTATTCTCAGGTTAGGTTGGCAAAGCACAGAGAGGTGATCATGGTCGTTCAAATTATTACAGTATCTTAACTTCAGCTTTATTTTGAGAGAATTGAGAAGTAACAGATATAGCCTATCGAGATGATTAAAATAGAGCTTATGGACTAGGTCTCTATATATGGATCTTTTTTTGTCTTAGCAAAAAGAGTAGCATCATATTTCTGTCAGAGGAAGTGGCATGCCTCCTCTGCACACTAACTGAACAAATACAATATATTCACAGTAACAGATGAAAAACGTCTCGGAATACATATCAGGAGTTGTATGTTACGGAAGCATGAATATGAAAGACAAACTATCTGATGGGCTCCCAAGCTTTTGTCCATGCAAACACCTGCACACCCAGTCCATCGCTCCATCTCCCTGTAGCAGCATGGGCTCCTTGAGTTATTCAGGGAAAGCTTCAAACTCAGACAAGCTTCAGCAAGCCCAATCACAAGACATCATTAAAGGGGAAATCCTGTCAATTTTCAACAAGAGCTCTATTGCTCAAGCTACTTGAGATTAGCCAATACTGAAGACGCAAGACATTTTGGACTAACCATATAGGTTTCCTTGAACAGAGAATAAGCCCTGACCGTTAACCCAATGGGGCAAGTTTTCAAAACTGTGTTTACAGCATTTAAACATGCTCCAAATATCACCCCAAAAGTTATGCAACATCATCAGACACATTACAACACAGAACTGTATTGTGTATGGCAACAAATGGCTGGGAAAGTGGTTAAAACTGTGAGCTTATGCAAGCAGCCCAATATTGTTTGTTTACAAAACGGTTTTGTAAACACTGCATAAAAACACAATTTTAAGCACTTTGTTAGACATTTGTAGTCATAAACACTACAGAGGTGTGTTGTAATGTGTCTGATGATGTTACATAGCTTTTGGGGTGACATTTGGTGCATGATTTGATGCTGAAAACTGTTTTGAAAACTTGCCTCATTGGGTGAACTGTCAGGGCTTACTCTCTGTTCAAGGAAACCTATATGGTTGGACTAAAATGTCTTGCGTCTTCAGTATTTGCTAATCTCTAGTAGCTTGAGCAATAGAACTCTTGTTGAAATTTGACAGGATTTCCCCTTTAAGCACTCTTCTCCCACTAAAAAAGGAAATAATTAGCCACAACAATATCCTCTTTTTCTGGTCAGGGTGCATGAATTCACTCGATGATATCAAGACTACATGTACATGCTGCTAGTGCAAGTAGTTTTTTTTATGAAATGCTGTGCCATTAAATGTACATAGCAATTAAGATATGACTAAAATGTCATGAATATACCATATTGCAGACAAGTGTTTCTGAAGAGCTAGTCTTATTCTTGAATGAATAAAATGGAATTAACATTCTGTTGATGTTGCATTTCAACTTGCCAGTTGCTCACAGACAACTAAGCACTTAGAGAAAGCAGAGCTCCAACAAGGCAACAGGGCCATTGACACAAAACAAAATCCTTGCATAACTTGTCGAAGTATTTTGCACGCAGATAGACAGACAAACAAACAAACAAGCAAGCAAACAAACCAAGAAGCATAACCCTCCTTGGCAGAGGTAAATATGATATGACTGAAAATGAACATTGTGCCCGTGGTGCAGTGATATGTTCATCAGAAATGTGTGACAATGTCAGGATGTTCAAGTTTTGGGTAGGGTGCGCACATCCAAAAACACTTGTTGCAGGTGCCAGACATATATGCCTGATGAACATCCAGGGTGATCGAAACGTTGCTTTTTAAATAATAAAGTTTATTTTTTGGAGCTTATTGGCAGTGTGCAGACCTACCTTCTTCAAATGTCAGGATGTTCACCAGACATGAGTGCAGATGGGGTGAGGCAATGGGTTCTAAGGATCAAATATAGCAGAAGTGTGGGGTTAGTGGACGCGCCTTCATGACCTTGCATTTGCCACAGGTGTCATAAAATACAGTGGGAACCCTCAGTGCATAAAACATGATGGTAGTTCACACACTGAGAACTCCTTATTAAAAGATATTAATCACCACGTGACGTTTTGGGTGATTAAAATCTTTTAATAAGGAGTAGGAGTTCTCAGATATGCGGGCTACCATATTTCTGGCCTTTTTTTGTTCCAGTTTTGTGTGTTAATGTTAACACCTTAAAACCATGCTGACTACAATATAGCACTATAATTCAAAAAGGTAACACTGACAGAAAATAACTTTTAGTTAGGCATTTGTGGGTAAAACCAGTCACACCAAATGACAGTGAAAACGGAACTGAAGCAGGAGTGCCAGCCTATTATTTATTTATAATATTATTATATAAATTTGTAACTTTCAGTGTCCTCCTGAGGTGTTGTTCTTCCCCCTGAAAGAAGAGGGACCCCCACTCTGGAATGGTATCCAGGCAATTGCCTGTTTTTTTTTTTATTTTTTTTTATTTATTTATTTTTTTTTTTATGAATATGGTGTCACACTATATGACATTGATTTCTGGGACAAAACGTTTTTCTTAATAGTGGCTTCAAAATATTCTGCCTGCACTTTTAGCTCAGCATCCTTTAAAGTCAACATCTGGGTAATCAATATATGATTAAATAAAAAGAAAAATTAATTAATTTTCTTGCTTTTACCCTAAATCAAACTTTTTGAAATATGTGAATATGTGAAATATGAAAAAATCTGAGTTTTTATTGATTTGGCTGAAAATTATGAAAAAATAGAAAAGTATTCCCATTAATGCTCTGTATGTTCATTTAAAACAGCACTTTCTGAACAATATCACCACAGTTTTTACACACTTTTCTATCATTTTGCACATGGGAACAAAAAAAGGCCATGTCATGTCAACCACCCATGTGCGCGTTCTTTTTGCATTTTTTCGAACCTCCATTGTTTGTGGATGGAATATGCTGCTAAGAAATAATTTCATACAGCATTTAGTATTTACATGTACAAAGTATGTTACGCAATATTACGTAGTTTACTGTCGTGTGCTCCATGGTTCTCTGCAAAGGGATTTTCGGTAATCATCCATTCAGTAGCTAACCGGTTAACTCATCTAAATTACAAATGCAATTAGGCCTACACTGAAATAATTGCTAGCAGCTCTGGTGCCTACTCCCGACTGGACCCCCTACTTTAACCTTGCATTAGTTCTTTGTCACTGGATTTTCTGTGGAATAGGCTAAATGGAAATTGTGAAAGAAATAGCAGTGTGTTCAGGCATCAATTCTGGCTGAGAGAGTAACGGTTGCTACTGCAGATGGTTGCATTCCTATTCTTGTAAATTACCAGCGATGCACCTGAGGCATCTCCACATGCGACGTCATATTTCAGCCACGGTCTCCGAGGTGCTGCACCTCAATTTGCCAACCACTTCTCTAAATATGTCCCTGGATATGGAGCCAGATACTAAATGGATGATGTGTTATGTTTATTTTATTTTTCTATTTGTCTTTAGTAAGGACATTATTCCTGTAGCCTCTTTTTAATCTTTAAGGCAATTTCACAAGGCCTAGGCTGTCCTACAAGGTTTAAGCTACATGAGTAGGTATCACTTGAAGGCTATAAACTAATTGTTGGGCTAACATATTTTCAGACATGTAACCATTCACGTCGTTTGTATTAGCCTAAGTCCATATCAACAGTCCTCTCGTTCCTATAAGATACCCACAGTACTGTCCTCAGTCCACTGACATTGAAGGTTGTTTGGTCACTCTTCATCGTAGATTACAAATGGGGCGGGGACAATCCGCCTATATTATATTCAGCGTTGGAGCGCGCGAAGCAGTAGATTTTGATGCGTGGGAAGCACACAAGGCATCATGTATGTGCTACAACTTCTTCAGAGTATGATCTTTCTTACTCCGCTACCTCTGTACCCGCTTTTGGAAAAGTGAATTAACGTCAATAGGCTATTCAAGACATAAGCTAAAACGGTAAGAAACACATGGCTACATGCACAATTTCCTTTTTTTTTAAAAGTTACAATGTAATAGTGGTCTGAATTTACAGAAACGATAAGAACAGAAAATCTCTCTCTCTCTCTCTCTCTCTCTCTCTCTCTCTCTCTCTCTCTCTCTCACACACACATACACACACACACACACACACTCTCTCTCTCTCTCTCTCTCTCTCTCTCTCTCTCTCTCTCTCTCTCTCACACACACACACACACACAGAATGTCTTTCACTCTGTCTTCAGATGCTCAATTGGGGTGTACACAAAAACACATTCATTTAAAATTTGCATGATTGATCATATGCTCATTGTGTGCAATGTGTATAATGTACATGACCAATGGTGCCAATGGTTGTTGCCACATGCAAAACTAAATATCACAGGGAAAATAAATCAAAACAAAGATGAAATACTTGATGTATTTACAGGCTCAGTAATGTGTAGGCTATTTGAAAAAGAGAATGTGGTTTAGTTAACTTAAGCTCATCATCAGAAACTTTAAAGAATAGAGGATATCTAACATGCTCAAATTGAAGAACTGTTCTAATAGCATCAGATTGCTTAGAGTAGCCAGAAGCACTCTTCAGCATAGGTCAGAGAATAGATCTAATTTAATTCTCTGCAGATGAATCAGCCCTTACAGACCGTGCAAAAAGAACAAAGGTCGAGGTTCCATTCTTTGACATGTTCTGGGTCTCTATGAGCCTGGTAATTGCACCTCTAGCATTTTCTTCACAATATTACCAAGAGAGACAGTTTGGATAGGTTCAGGTAGATTGACTTACACATTATGCCCTTATTCGCTAGAATTCCATTTGCAGATTTGAAGTCCCAACTATTCACCATACAGAAAGCTTAATAACTCTGACTTACTGACCATGGGCCATTTACAGTAATTGTTTGCCTATTATTATCTTTTTGAAATATATGAACTTGTCTATAGGTTAAACATTTTTACTTTAGAATGGTCCATCTTGCAGTCTTTTATTCAGAGAATGAAAGAGCTTCTAAAATCGTTATCATTAGGTTCACACATGGGCTTAACGAGGTTGAATATAATGAAATGGAAGCAGACCCCGGGTCCTTCCCACACCACCGCAATCTTCTCAAATGCACCTGTGGAGCCACCCTTTCTTATACTGTCAATTGGAGCCTCATGCATAATCTCTCTATCACTAATTGAAATAATGAAAAAAGGAATGCAAGACAACAATAACCAAATGTGTGATTATGTGTACATTATTCATAATCTTCTCAATTACTCCACCTATGTAAAAATGTCATCATACATCCATTTTACAAATAGCGCAAAGTGTGCAATGTATAGTATTACACTGCTGCTTGATTTTTGTCTCACATGCTTCTGTCACTCATCAACCAATCACAGAGGAAAGCTAACTGCATGCAGGCTTATGCATGAGAAATGTCCTCAATCGTAAAATAGTAACAGATATTCTACATAATCCAGGGAGTTGCAGTTATTTCTTACTAAGAGTTAGTCTCAACTGCTTTGTCAAAAGGGTTTAGAAGAAAACTCTTTGTTTGGACTTTGTTTGGAGATTTCTTTGCGCTACTTTACAATGGTAAGTTTAAGTTCTGTAGTTAACTGATGTAAATTCCATTATAACACCTTTCTAAAGTAGCTTTTATGCCCACAAAGAAACAGTAAACTGCCTCATGTATTTGAGGAAGTTAGTGTGTTAAATACCAGTTATGTTAGCCATTTCTTGCAGACATTCTGTGAAATGAAAAAGAGAAATTCCTTTGAATTTAAAGAAAGCACATGAGAACAAACTGGTTTAAAATTGCAGACCTGTGATTCAGATTCAAGAAAAACTTTATTACATCTCATTATTGCCTAGTGGTAGACTATAGGAGAGTAAAATTCTTGTGTTTTTTGCTCCTCAGAAAATGAATAATAGTGATTAAGAAATGTCTGAGATAAATGTGCTATGTGTGTATGTGTCAGTGTGAGTGTTCAATGTCCAAAAGTGGATAAAAAAAAAAAAAAAGGTGCAAGACTGACAGGCACAAATTTAGGCTGTGGATTCTGACTCTGTGTTTATGAGCCTTATTGCTTGATGGAAAAAGCTGTTTTGAAGTCTGGTGGTCCTGGCCCTGAGACTGCGGAATCTCTTGCCAGATGGTAATAGCTGAAATAGTCCATGATGGGGATGACTGGGGTCCTTAGTGATTCTTTTTGCTTTGATAAGGCCTGTTTGAAGTTAGAACACTTCAGATCACTGAAGTCAGAATACTATTGAATTCACTTATATCCAAATATGCCAGTGTAGTGTAGTCGTCACTCGGAATTGCAAGAGTTCCCAGAGGTATTCCTTAATGGTGTCTCTGGGTGTGCTTAAGAGAGAGAGAGAGAGAGAGAGAGAGAGAGAGAGAGAGATTGCAGTTCAATAATGTAATCAATTCTCATTTACACACTTTCCCTTCAATGAAGCTAAAGCAATCAAGTCAAACATCTGATTAATACATTTTTGGTTACTTTATGGATGTTTCAATACAGGCAATACTGTAATTTGATGACAAATAAGCATCCGTATGCCGTCTAAAGAGCCAGGGATGTCAGCTAGTCATAAAAAAATAGAAATAGTCTTGGGCAAGCAGTAGAGTGCTGATGGCCTTGGGGTGTGGGGGGTATATTTCTCAGTCTGACAGATCCTTAGAGAAGGCTCCAGAGGCTCTCTCTCCAGATGGAGGAAACACAGAGAGATGGTGCATAGGGTCAACGCAGCCTTGCCAATACACTGCCCTGTTTTGGTAAGTTTATAGACAGAATCCCTTTCTGCTGTGCTCACCATTCAAGAGATGCTCCAGATGTCATAGGGTAATGATAGACCTGTTGTTTCTCCTTGTGAATTAAGAGATTGGATTAACTATTCACACTGCTCCCAACGATGATAAATAATTAAAAAAAATGTTTGTGTTTATTTTCTCATCATCCATTTAAGACTCACAATAGTGCGATAACAAGGGACAGAATCAGAAAACGTTAGATGTAGCCTTTGTAGTAATTTTGGGTGTGGTGGAGTAGCAATCTCAACCTCAATTTACTGGGTTTCGATTCTGGAACAGGAAGTTTTGAGAAGATTCACATGTAACCTCTACAGTTTAAAGTAAATATTTTTGGTAAGCACAAAATTCAAATATAGACTTGTTAGAACAAAATCACCGAAACCAAAAATCAAGTTAAGACGGTTTTCTTGGTTAGACAAGACAAAGGTTGAACTTCTCAAACTACAGTACAGAGCTGCTGGAAATAAAGTAAAAAAAAAAAAAAAAAGCTGCTGGATAATGCATTCCACCCGCACACAGGATTCACCCAACATGTAGGCCTATAGCCTACCTCCTTAAGCTACATGTACATAGTTGCACCTGGCCAGGTTCCCAGAATCTCACAAGATGCCATGTTTCACAGTTAGTTATATGGTTAGAGACACAGTGTTCAGCTCCATTACATCCTACCATCTACCAGCCTCTTGCTCCTCTCATCACAATTCAACGCAACTGCTTCCAGTTGAGTTATCAGACAGGAGCAGCGTGCTGTAAGTGCATCCTATGTTAATATGTTGATGGGGATCAAGATCTACACCATAAACACAAGTCAGTATTCATAATGATTTGATTACCTTAGTGAATAATCAACAGTGAGGCCCAAGTCACAACAATTAAGAAAAACATAAAAACAAACAAACAAAAAAACGGTTTGCACACAGCTGCAGCTCCAATTTATAAAATTTGAATACTAAAACATCTGATGAAGTCAGTTCCGTATGGATCGAAACATTGCTTGTTCTTAGAACCAAAGGTTTGTAATTTGCAGCGGCAGCAGTGTGCGGATCGTTTTGTCATCTTTATGAAATAGTATCTCTTCAACAAACTGAAAACATCACAACAGGGTAGACAGTATTCACAAGATACGGATTTAGGATAGGAAGGAAGACCTACTGTAGGTCCTTTTTTCCAGTTTTTCTTACAATTTCATCTTCTGCTTCTTACTATTTTATCCATTCTCAGAATGAGTGGGGAAAGAGATAACCACTTGTTTGCAGACAATAAGTAAGCACTGTTAGATAAGCACTGCCTTCATTAATTCACCTCATTTCAAGGAGCATCATGGCCTGTAAGGAAGATGAAAATGCACAACAACATGAATATTTTAATATCAATTATCATATGAATACTCCCTCGTATGGAGAGGAGCTTTCAGATTATTCACCTGTTACATTACATGTAATAGATCACATACATTCTGAGTAATGTTTTAGAACATCCTATATCTCCTCCCCCAAAATTCTGTTCTTCTTTTAGATGTTTAGAATCAATTCTGTCATTACGAGTTTGTTCCAAAAAACTATAAAATCCATTTTATTGCATTTCAGAAATATATATATTTCATTACTTGCTACTTTGACAAAAAAAAAACAGAATTTAAGACATGTTTTCAGGAGAGCCCTTTGCCATCTGTGCTGCTTTAGTGCAGCTGAGGATGAGGATGGAGTTACAGGAGAGATTGAGGCTGTATTGTGTGGCTTGGAGGCAACATCAAATTGACAAACTTTGGAAGAAGCAGGAGAGCAGAGGAATGAGGATGAGGAGGCCCTGCCAGAGATCTGTCACATTAATGGTCCAAAGAAAAGCTCAGAGCCACAAGGATGATGGAGGAGAAATGATGGAGAGAGTGGAGATGGAGGGAGAGAGAAAGGTAGAATCTGAGGCCAACTCCCTGCTGAAGATGGGCGAGGAGAGAAATGTTAGCATCCTGGCCATCCAACGCAAGTCGCTAAGACTTCCTGCTCACTCACCTGATCCCTCACCTGATTCTTTTGGCTGAGCAGCTGTTAGTCATTACCAGCGTACATTTATGCTCACTTGTTTAAATAAATCTTTATAACCAAACCACTGATTCAATTTGATCATTTAATATTCTTGAAAAACAGTAGTCCTCACATTGCACACATGTAAATGTTATATTTTGCCTTCACAGCCACAACACAGACTTTACATTTTGGAGAATTGGCAGGGTCACAAGAGGTTGGTTTCTAAGCCACATGTGGCCCACATGCCACCAGTTTATTAGACCTGACATAGAGCATTAAGTGCTTAATCAGTTTTGATAAATGCTTGATCAGTTTCATTATATATAGAATCATGTTTTGAGAAAGTGAGAACAAAGCTATTTGAATTCAACTTCCTGTGAAATTTTCATCCTGCAATCCGTCCCACCTGCACTGGTTTTATGGAGGTTTTAGTGAATTGCACGGGCAACTGGTTGGCTGGTTGGCTGTTGCCTTGAGATATGTTTAGATTTACTGTCTTTTGTTAATGACATACATACATGACACTTAAACTGACATTTTTGCTGTAGGTCTTGAAGAATAAGTGTAATTGGCTTCAGTGTTCACATAATACGTTCCAAACAATGAGCATTCTTTATTTATCATCAACATAAAACGTGTGTCATATACCGCCATATACCATCCATATGGCTGAATCTTATAAAATTGAGTTAAGGCACCATAAAATTACCACTGTTCTTTTCAGTGTTGCTTGACGACATTTGGAATGACTATTGATCACATTCATTGCCCAGCAAAGAAAATCTGTGCTAAGATAGAGTGTATAACCGGCATGATCCATGAACAACCACTGGTTCATTCACTCCTGCTGTAGAGAATGGGGCTGATAGATTGTGTCAGTAGAAATAGTATCCCAGACCCTTGAACATACCATGACAGAGTGAATTCAAGTGAAATGAGTTCTGATGTGATTATATTAGATGAATAGGACTACAATGTTTGCAAGATTTGTGAGGGTGAAAATGTTTGACATGCTGACCAAGTCCCATTATGTTGGCCAAGTCCCATTGTTGGCCAAAAATACTGTAATTAAGTTATGATTATGTCTTTCTATTAATTTCGACCCGTTCCTTCTTTTTCCAGGGTCTACAATGGCACTGCGATTTGAGGTGAACTCTACAGGGTGCCCTACCACAAATCTCCAAACTGGGGTCTCGCTGAATCACTCCGAGTCTGACAGCACCGTTCCCATGTACGCTGCTCTAAATGTGACCTATGTGGACTTTTACCTTCACGAGCCCTCTGTGGCAGCCATCTTCATCGTCTCCTACCTCCTCATCTTCCTCATGTGCATGCTGGGCAATGGAATGGTGTGCTTCATCATTCTGAGGAGCAAAAACATGCGCACTGTAACCAACCTCTTCATCCTCAACCTGGCCATCAGTGACCTTCTGGTGGGAATCTTCTGCATGCCAACCACGCTTGTTGACAACATCATCACAGGTCAGTGACTCAACATCTGATGGCAAAGCATCAATCTTTCATGTAGCACAAAACCCCAAAGTCTTAAATGCTTTCACTGTCTGCAACTCGCATCACGGATGTATTCATGTCACAATGACACAAAGTCATTATTCCAATGCTTTTCATGGTTGGTTGCTGCGGAGTGATACGCCATCTGCCAGCTCCGCTGTCAGAAGGAATAGTGCTTATACAACATCTGAGAATAGTGGTGCCATCCTGTCACTGTCACACAGCAGCTCTGGAACCCATTTGTGCTTTTTAGTTCAAAGAAGACATTTAAGGCCATGTAAAATCAACAACACCGGTCGTCTCTTTGAGGTCCTCAGAGACCTGTTGTGTAAAAAATCTGGCCTTCCCTTTTGTGCCATTCTGTCATAACTTTCAGAGCCCCTTTAACCCAAGGAGAACCCATTGAGGCTGCTGACATTTGCAGACAAATACCTGCGGTGGACACATTCCGCAGCTCTAACAGTGCTCTTGTGCTAGTAGATCATTCTTACAAGGTCACTGAAGTCTTTTCCTCAACATCAACCCACTGAAAAACTTTCTGTCTGTGTCTCTGTCTGTGCATCACATTAGCAGCCACACACCCACACTAATGAGCACCACAAGTTACACCTCAAACACAAGCAAAATCACTGGACCTGCCAATCAATCTATATAGTAGTATGTAAATAAAGATTATTATTATTATGTCATTATTATCTGCAAGCTGCTAACAACTGACAGAACGAATGAATACATTTAAACACAAAAGACTGTAGGTGAATACATCTAAATACCAGCTGAACATACAGCTAAATGCCAGTGATTACTTTATGCTTGTAGTATTATTGAGTTACCCTAACCTTGTGTCAACAAGCCAAAAACAGTGAGTACATGAAAATATATATTCAAGGCTTAGACATAATTAGAACTTCAATATTCTCTTTAGACATTGACCCACCTACTAGAACTGAGAACATTTTGCCATGAGCCCAACAACTATCTTCCTCTTTTCCAGGCTGGCCATTTGGTAGTCTACTGTGTAAGCTGAGTGGGATGGTCCAGGGCATATCAGTGTCTGCATCGGTTTTCACTCTAGTGGTCATAGCTGTGGACAGGTAAGCCCACCCTCCTCAGATGGACACAGTCCATCACAGTGCTTTTGGTACAGCCAGCCAACTAATGCAATTCAAAGCATTTTTCAAATCTTTTTTTTTTTTTTTTTCAGGTTTCGCTGTATTGTTTATCCTTTCAGGCAGAAGCTAACTATTTCCACCTCTACTTTGATCATCGTGATTATTTGGGTGCTGGCCATTGCTATCATGTGTCCATCTGGCATCATGCTACAGGTGACCAGGGAGCACAGACTCTCCATACTGCTTGGCGATGGCAATGAGACACGGACATTCTACTGGTGTCGAGAGAACTGGCCCAACCAGGAGATGCGTAAAATCTACACCACCGTCCTCTTCACCAACATCTACTTGGCACCTTTAACCCTCATTGTCATCATGTATGCCCGCATTGGCGTTACGCTGTACCGTACGTCCGTCCCAGCTTCTCGTGGGCATTCCGGCTCAGGAGGCAGTCACCCTCGCCCTGAGAACAGACAGACGGTATCACGGAAGAAGAAGAGGGTGGTGAAGATGCTGCTGATCGTAGCGCTCTTCTTCATCGTCTCGTGGCTGCCGCTGTGGGCGCTGATGATGCTGAGCGACTATGCTAACCTGACAGAGTGGCAGCACCGCGTCATCAACATCTACGTCTACCCCCTGGCCCACTGGCTGGCCTTCTTCAACAGCAGCATCAACCCCATCATCTACGGCTTCTTCAACGAGAACTTCCGCCGGGGCTTCCAGGCCGCATTCAAATTCCAGCTGTGCTCGGCAGAGGCGGGTCGGAGGAGCACCTACTCCCATAGGGTCCAGGGGAACGCCGTGCTGCCAGCCAACCCACAGGTGGCCAAAGGGCCGGGGACCGAGCTTGGTTCAGGGATCAAGCGGCCAAACGGGAAGAGCCTGAGGCACAACAGCACTGAGTCATCTGGCAGGGGTCAGGAGCAGGATCTGATCATGGAGGATCTGGAGAAGGTTTGTGAGGATCTTATTCAGTGAGGGGTTAAGTGTAGAGAGAAGAGAAGAATGTGGCAGAAAGCACATGCAGGCTCATTTCATCTGTTTTATTGTGTCCCTTTTGTGCACTGATGCCCTGCCTTTAAAATATTCCATATTGATATCAGTGGAGCTCAGTTGAAGTTGGATCTGAAGAGTGAAAGATCTGGAAGATTAAACTGATCCACTAAACTGATCCTGCAGACTTCTACACAAGTGGAAAATGTATATAAAGTGGAAGTAGACGATCGCTTTACTGATACTGACAGTGTCAATTCAGGGAAGAACATGTAAACAGCACTGTGTACACATATGTACAGTACACATATGGATCGTTTTCGTTTTTTTTGTGAAAGGTCTTTGTTATTGTGATCTGCATCTTCTTTCTTGTGTTGACAAACAGCAAGTGACTCAATTTTGTTAGAACCAGAATGTGGAATTTCATTCAGCTAAGTCATCAAGGCAAATGATGCAAAGACAATGTATATGTATCATTGAGATTTCAATTTCCTGCATTAAATGGTTTGTAGGATTGCGAAAATTATCAATTGGAAATGAAAAGTCCCTAACCTCTCAGGCAGAAATAAACTCATATGTAAGTGTTCCAATTTACATTGCTGAAAAGACAATAGATAGGATTTGCCACACAAACCAACTGTTATGTTTGCATTGGTCCGCAGAATGGGCTACAGTTACTAAAGCTGTAGTAATGGTCTGTCTTTCTCACAGTGACTCTGTCTTTTACATATAGCAAGTCATATAAAATGCAAAGTACCAGTATATTCCATCACTTGAACAATAATCCATGAACTTACTTTGAGGACAATACTGGCACATCCTCTGCATTAAGGTGAATTCCAAAAGTTGCACCCCATCCCTGAACAGTCTACCCCTGAGAAGTCATTTTCAAATGTGCATTTAGATTGGATTGTCTCATGAAAAGATTTTGTGGAATGTTTTTAAATGGTTTGAATGTGCCTATTGACCTTACATCAGCAGTCTGACAAGGACAGAAATGGCTGATATCACAAGGTGAAATTGTAAGTTAGGAAAGAACGTGTGCAAACAGACTGTGAAAACAAAAAGCTCACCTCTAAAACAGGAACGTCTCTGTTTACCCTTGCCTGGACATCTCCAAATGTTTTCTTCTGAGGGCACATCTGAGGAGATGACAATGTTGTGTCGGGGGGCATTATATAACAAGATCTGTCAAAGGCCAGGGTTTTGAATCCATCCAGAGAGTGAGTCATGAAACCAGTCTAAGAGGGGGAAATGGAACTGTCTGCACGTATCTCAGTCAGGCCCCTCTGAAAAGACAATTTCTGCATGCCTCGGTTTTGTTTGGACCACTCTTCCCCAAGACATTGCAATTTGGAATGCCTCCAAAATCACTTAAATATATGTAATTCCAGTGACAGTGGACAGTGTTTTTTTTGTCATTTTTGCTGCTAAATGAGAAATGGGAATGCTGTTTTTCAGAGATGTAAAATTTGTATTCATGACTGATGCTGCTGTTTCTTTTTGTCCTCTGTGCTCTTGTATGTATTCCACTCTTGAATCACATAAAAGATGACAGCTTGTAGAAGTGTTTTCCCAGGGCACACTAACTTTTGTGTGCACCAGCCTCTTCTTGGATACAAGGCAATCATTGCCTGCTCTCAAAAACATTCATCCCCCAGTGAAGCACTGAGCATGTGCAGTACCTTCTGACCTTTAGAGGATCGTGTCCAAACAACTTCAGTTTTGGGATGGCAAGTAGGGCCACACAATCAAGACTGAAACTATTTTCAATACTGTTCCTCTGTCCAAACTGTCAAAGGGATAATAATTGAGAGAGAGAGAGAGAGAGAGAGAGAGAGAGAGAGAGAATCCATTACAGGTCATTCCCTCAGTCCCCAACCTGAAGAAATTGACAGAGATGATTTTCTTTTTGAGGAAAGGGGGGAAAGAGAGATTAAACTTAAATTGGTACACAAAGCTTTTAGTTTCTGAGATTTTGACATTTTCCTTGTTTTGACCAACCATTTTTTTCCTGGAAAAGTCAACGATACAAATAATTGTAATGATATAGTTAGCACACTGGTTATTGATCAAAAACATTGCTCAAAAAGATGGTCTATATTTAAGGTCTGAATATCACATATCTCTAAACTTACTCGTCCTTCCTCACAGACAAAGCAGGTGATTTTGTGTTGCACACCATAAATGACCAGTGTGCCAAGCATTATGCAGTTCGGATGTTAAAGGGGTCATATTATGCTTTTTTAAAGCTAACTTTTTTAGCTCTAATCTTCAGAACAGGCTGTTTCTCATGGGGGCGTTCACCAGATAACTTGGACACCTGCAGCCAGCACATTGAGGATTTCCCCTGTAACCTATGACAGGCCACCCCTAATTAGTTAATTGATCATTTTCATTGTTCTCAGCTGCAAAGTGGCTGCCAACTTGACTTTCTTCATTTTTGCAATTATCCATTCTCATTGCCCTCAGCTGCTTAAGTGGCTGATAATGTTGAGGGACCCCAGCCACCTTACCCTGGGACATAGGTAGTTAGGAAAATTCCAATCAGGTGCTTTAAGCACACAGCAGCTGAACAGTTAGGCTACTAACAGTGTAAATTGTCTATTTTAACAATTGAGGCTTTTGTGTGTGTGTGTGTGTGTGTGTGTGTGTGTGTGTGTGTGTGTGTGTGTGTGTGTGTGTGTGTGTGTGTGTGTGGAGGCAGTATAGACCCAAGAAACACATTAAAAAGCCCCAAAAAGTGATTTTTCATAATATGGGACCTTTAAAGCTGAATGTTTGGATAGATAATTACTGTAGCACCAGGGAGGATGTTCACTTCTACTCGATCTTTCTTCTTTTCTCGCACCCATATCGTGCTTAGAATTCTTCAATGTAATTTTAATGTGAACTCAGATAGATGTTAACATGAATAATGTATGCATGTTTCTATATGGGGAATAGGGCTTTCAACTCTAAAACAGCTGTCTATGTGAGTGCTGTTTAATTTGTAGATATACAATGTGGCCTTTTCCATTTAAGGTACTGCTTAGTCTGCTAATCTGTAAGCTATTGGTTGTTGTTTTATCCCGTTTGTGTTTTGGGGGTCATGCAGGGTGCCCCACTGTCTTTACTGTTTTTACTGTTCAGACTATGACTTGAAGAAGACTTTTGTGCAGAGAATGTCTGGTTATTTATCGGGAAACTGGTCAAATGCATCAGGCATGTGTGGTACATTTAATGGGTTTAGCTGTTTCTTTGGCTTGTACATATTGTATTATGATGTGCATGGAAATTAAGTTGCTAACATGTGAATAAATAAAATTGAATGCAAATACACAAATCATGCATGATGTCTTGAAAAGAAGGGATGAGAGATCCTGACAATACAATGAGATTCTGACAATGTAAGAGCATGCATTTGGGGAGGAAGTTATTGTTGAAATGTTATTAAGCTTCAAAACATGAAATCAGATACATTAGGGGAGTTTTTTTCACTCAAAGCCTTGCTTTTAGATTGTTTATCTCACTTTATGTTCAATAATATGCATACGATTAAAATTTCAATGAATGCATCGGTACCAATCATTTTCGGTTGTTGCAGCAGAACTTTAAGATTACATTTCCCACTGCAGTTTACAGGTGGTAGTAGCATGGTGTGGACTATGAATGAATTTGTGGTAAAATGATTTACCCTCGGGCAATGTGACGCATGCAATCAAAGTGGATTCGTGAAGAAAACAAGAGAAAGATAGCAAGATGTAGAGACAAGACGATATCTTTAATCAGGGGCCTAATTACGTGGGTCTGCCCTTCACGCCAGCCAGACTAGGTTCTAATAGGCAATGGCAGTATCAAGCCATCAATTGTACACAAATGGGAGTTTCTTATCATAGTCTCTCATTCTGTAACATATTAGCACCACTTACTATGTTAATAGAAAACATAAAATAGCAAGTTATGAGAGGACAAACCTGATTTTTATTTTATTTTTTTTTCCCTGAAGGAACCGTTCCCACCTTATCCCATAGTGGATGTTAAGAGGCATAAGACAAGCTTTCAGCTAATTGCCATGATCTCTCTAGAGTATTTGTATTGGATTGGGACTTACAGAGTACACATTAAATCTGTAAAGCTTTTGTGGTGAGAGATTTCACAAGGTGGCTTATCCATTAGATGGTTAGTGCAGATGAAACAGTTTTAGTGCTGAAAGAACACGGTTATCAGAGGGAGCTCACGTCAACAAGCTGCAACCTCCTTGTCTCACGAACATCCAGCTTGGACCTTCTGTGACTAATGATGATTAACAGAAGTCATCAAAAGGTCTAAAGTGTATGAACTAGACCTTATGCTATATATAGTGGTTATGTATAGTAATGTAGATCTAACTTACCCATTAGCCCTACTAAATTTAAATATTCCACCTCTAGGCTCATGACTCTAGAACCATAGGTATGAACACCCTTCCTCTTGCAGTACAGCTGTGAAGCACAGAAAGAAAGAAATGTTTGGGGAATGAGCAGGCATAGGTGTAGAAATGCCTCCAGCACAAGCAGCGGATTTCTCTCTATCAAGTATTCCTCCCATTCAGCACCACTGCCCTTAACTTACCCCCACCCCACACACACACAAGGTTGACCTATTGTGAGTCTCAGTTCGCACATCACATTATGCTTTGTGCTCTCTGTCTATGCTGAACATGGTGACCGGCGCTCAGTGGTGCTTGAAGAGAACAGGAGCGAAGGGACCACAGGAAGGAGAGGCAGACTGAGTTATCAGGAGCTGCACTGACTGTTTACAGAAAACTCCACTGTCCATCATCTTTGTGTGTTCCACGATGCTGACCTCGCCTGACCCCGAGGCTCACTCAAGCAGAGCAGATTGAGCAGAGCAGCATGGGTACACAAACCCCACGGTACCACTACTATTTTAGTCAGACAAGACTGGATCCTTTCGCTCAAAAGTGCAAATTTAAGGAATAGTCCACCCCTTATGAAAATGGTTTTCACCCTTACCTGAATTCATATGTGGGAGACCATTTTGGTCTCAGTGCATCATTGTCTAGTCTGGCAACCTCAATATTACCTTTCTTGCATAGGCAGGAAAGTAAATCCAAAGATTGCATCTGGAATTTCATTCACGCCATGCAAGCTAAAGCTAAGGGGTAAATTGGTGTTCCATACTGAAGACCAGGCACTGAGACCAAAATGCTTTTACCCACATAAGTAACACAGAGTAAGGAGGTGAATAACCAATCTTTATAAAGAGGTGAATTTTAAGGCATGTTAACATGGATAAAAGACGTGGAATTCTCCCAGAATAGGATGCAATAAAGGAATTGGCACCGAAACATTTGATGTAAAATAAACGTATATGCTATTTATACACTAGAGATTTTTCAGGTCTTGCTTTCATCAGTTAAAAATGTGCATACACTTAGCATTTGGTAGAATGGCCGTCAAACCGTTTCATTGGGCCAAAAATTTGGGGTATCCTTCCTCACAACAGTTAGCTGAATTCCTCTTGACAGAGCTGGTGTAACTTGAACAGGTTTTTAGAGATTTTTGGATACATGCCTTTCCTATAGAAATGAGATCAGGTCATTGTACAAATTAATATATTCCAGTATTTTAGCCCCTTGTCTAGGGTGTCAAGGACAAAATAGAATGTCTGACACCGAAATCTGTGTGATTGCTTTGGCTTATCTCCCATGTCTGCTTTAAAATGGCGAGCTGATGGCTACAGTAACTTACAAGCCTCTGAACACCATCCAACTATTATCTGGGTGTTTCTGGTTTTGTGCGAGGTACACTGATTAAAAAACAGATCCCAATCCCGCTGTGTATTGAGAAATGTTTTTTGTGTGACATCTAATCTGGTTAAATGTTCGGAGCCTTTGGGATTGGTAATGGCCCTGTCTACAGCCACACACAAATACTAAAGACACAGCTTTCTCAAGTGATTAAACTGACACACAATTGTCTCTCCAAGATATGCATTGCAAGGTCCTGTTCTTCTTCCACAGTTTGCTACTGTGGTATAGTGTAAATTAACACTGCATAGTCTACTCTCTACTGGAGGGTTTGCCACATTATTGAATTACTGAGTGATAATTATATCATATTAATGTAACACAATATACTGTTCTGTATAATTTGATAATATATTTACAACTTTGGTTGTTGTTGTCTGTGTCAGCACATTAGGAAGTTGTACAGTATGTCCTTGATTGATTACAGTGAGGAATCCCACATCACAAAGGATTTCACTATTCCTGTTTCTATCTCTTATTCCACTGCATTATTCCATTGTCTGTCACTTCTGTCACATATTTCCTCCCCCACTAACGGGATCAAGAGAGTTGAGCATGGTGTTTCTGCACAGAAGATGGCAACGCTAAAACCCTAGGAAGTCAGTTGGGGGGGGGGGATCCTATGACACAGCAGCTGTGTTTAATACATTATGCAAACTGACTGAAATTCAAATATATGTTGTTCACTAAATCTATAGAATTTGAGTAAATTCATTTCAATGTATGTGACATCTACTGTATGTGCAGCCCTCGCTCCTCTTGGCAAAAGAAACCTGTGTTTCTAGTGAGAAGGTGAGAGAAGTGTATGAGTCTATAGTGTGCAAGGTTTTTCAAAAGAGTGGCCATCCATAATTCTCACTGTGTGCCATATCCTCCAAGATGTCTCTCTATCCTCAATACTAAGTAGCTCATATATGGCAAAGTTATCTAAATAATTGAGTTCTTTTCAGCCGCCTATAGCATGTTGTGGCTTATCTACTGGCTTGTGGAAATGCCTATTAATAAATCAGTGATTTACCAGTGTCTGGCGTACAACTCTTCTCAACTTCACTATTCTCTAAAACAAAAATATTTGGTGAAATCTCATAAAAAGATAAAGGTTGCCTACAAAAAACTCTCTATATGAACTTGAATATTAATATTCCTGTGCTGCACTTGGGCTTTTAATAGAATAAGCCAAAGCTCCCTGTTTACCTCCAGCCAATATATCATCTTAATTGACTGAATGTGCATTTACGGTAGTCTGTCTGATAACCCTTCACCTCTTCCCCACACCTCATCAACACTGTGAATGCCAATACTGCTGTGAGCGCCCATGGGACTACACACCCTCCCCTTATTAGAGCAGCCAGACCACGTCCATTTCATGTCCAGTTTGCTGTGCTGCTGCCAAATGCTATATAGACCATGTCATGGCTACACAATTACATGGAACTTTCTAGAAGGTCTCTTGCCACCAAGAAGAATGTGAATCACTGCTGTGACGTCATGGTGAATTGTCGTATAGAGCCATTTGTCTGAAATGTGCTGTACTATTCTTACTTTTGGAGGTGGACTAGAGAAGTCATTTGCATCATTGGCACAGTGCAGTAATTACTGGGCTTCTCAGACACTTCCTGATGTTGATGTGGTTACGTGCTGGGCGTCAGTCACTGATCTAATGCTACAGCAGCACATAGACCCATCATTCTATCATGGTTACAAAATTCAAAATTCAAAATTCAAACTTCAACTTATCCTCAACTGTAGGAAATGTATGCAACTAAGCACTTTTACAATCAAAGTGAAGTATCATAGTACAGGACAAAATGAGAGAAAATTTTAGATAACCTATATTTTAAGGTGACTAGATTCCTTTGAGAAAAATCGGGGACATTTTGGCGTTTACACTAATAACACTAAAATCTCTGTTTTTCTGCTCTCTCAAAGGGGGGCATTTGTTTTTTTTTTCAAATGGCCCATGCTGATAGGCGACCTATATTTTATATCAGGATCAGCTGATGGCCAATATGCTGTTCCCAGTATTTGGATGTTTTCCCCTATGCATTCCAACATATCACTATTAAGCCTATGAATAAAAGAACACAGCCAATATTTTTTACAGAATGTAGTATACTATACAATACTGTATATATACTGGATAATGCATTGCATTGTGAATTCTGTATGCTAAGGCCATTATAGGGTCTGTCAAGGGTTGTAATAAGTTAAATGTGGGACCCATCTATATGCCTGTTCCATAAAAGGGAAATAACCCATAAAGAGAGGCTATTGTAATAATGTATCTACTGCTGCCATTAATCATCATGGTATAATATCAACAGAATAACAAATAGATAAAAAAAAATGTCATGCTGTTGTCCTTTGTTGTCTCTTAGATTCGTTGGGTTGAATGAAAGAAAACTTAAAGGGAAAATCCGGTGTGAATCAACACGTAGCCCATTTTGTACTGCTAAGCGCTACTGAAAGCCACCTCAATGATCGAATTTGGTGCATTGTAGACCAAGTTTGCGAAACGGCAGCTAACACTAACTGAATGAGGCATGTCAAAAACGAAACCTAATCGATTTGCTTTCATTTTGAAATGCCCCCATTCTGTTACTGTTAGCTGCCGTTTCGCTATCACATTCTTCGTTGCATGAAATCGAGTGATTGAGGTGGCTATCAGTAGCGCTTGGCACTATTAAACAGTAGGACTACGTGTTGATTCACGCTGGATTTTTCCTTTAAATCCTATTTACTGAACATAGCGTTGACATCTGAACTGTTTGAGAAAGATTGCCTTGAAATGACATACAAGACCTGCGTTTGCTAAACCGGCAAAAAAGTTTAAAGGCTGTTATCTTGGTTCAGTCCATTGCGTAAAATGCGCAAAATTGATGGGTGAGGAGAAAATAGTCAACTAAAAATGTTGATATTGAGGGACAGTGTCTAAGTTGTCTTCATCAGACAACGTAAAAGAAGGAAGATCCAATTAAAAACGAGACAGGTGGCAACTCTACAAGACATTGATTAAAACTGTAACTCAACTGCAACTGGCTGGGTGTTCTGTATTTTTCCCGGCCCTGTGCCACCTGGACGGGAGGGGTCGGTACTCGGCCAAAATCGGGGACATTTTCGGGGACAGGTTCAGGCGGGGACAGGCCATCAAAATCGGGGTCTGTCGTCTGGTCACCCTAAATTAGCATGAAACCATTTCCCAGTAAGAACAG